>SAYR01019153.1:176-22628 GCA_004382745.1 Argopecten irradians irradians | reverse complement strand
ATGTATCCCCCTTGATATTAGACTTATCTCCCCTTAGATACTTTTTCTATGGCCATCAAATATGTATCCCCCCTAGATATTAGACTTATCTCCCCCTAGATACTTTTTCTATGGCCATCAAATATGTATCCCCCTTAGATATCACACTAATCTCCCCCTAGATACTTTTTCGATGGCCATCAAATATGTATCCCCCCTAGATATTACACTAATCTCCTAGATACTTTTTCAATGGCCATCAAATATGTACCCCCCTAGATATTAGACTTATCTCCCCCTAGATACTTTTTTGATAGCCATCAAATATGTATCCCCCCTAGATATTACACTAATCTCCCAGATACTTTTTCAATGGCCATCAAATATGTACCCCCCCTAGATATTAGACTTATCTCCCCCTAGATACTTTTTCGATAGCCATCAAATATGTATCCCCCCTAGATATCACACTAATCTCCCCCTAGATACTTTTTCGATGGCCATCAAATATGTATCCCCCCTAGATATTACACTAATCTCCTAGATACTTTTTCAATAGCCATCAAATATGTATCCCCCCTATATATTAGACTTATCTCCCCCTAGATACTTTTTCGATAGCCATCAAATATGTATCCCCCTTAGATATCACATTAATCTTCCCCTAGATACTTTTTCGAAGGCCATCAAATATGTATCCCCCTAGATATCACAGTAATCTCCCCCTAGATACTTTTTCGATGGCCATCAAATATGTATCCCCCCTAGATATTAGACTTATCTCCCCCTAGATACTTTTTCTATGGCCATCAAATATGTATCCCCCCTGGATATCATACTTATTTCCGCCTAGATACTTTTTCGATGGCCATCAAATATGTATCCCCCTAAATATCATACTTATTTCCGCCTAGATACTTTTCCGATGGCCATCAAATATATATCCCCCCTAAATATTACACTAATCTGCCCCCTCTAAGATACTTTTTCTATGAACCATCAAATATGTAACCCCACCCCTGATATTACACTAATCTCCTCTCTAGATACTTTTTCTATAGCCAATCAAAATATGTATCCCCTCTAGAATGACACTTAAATATCCCCCTAGATACTTTTTCTATTTAGGCCTTTTAATAAGTATCCCCCTAATAAGGCTATGACACTTAAATCTGGCCCTAGATACTTTTTTGATGACCATGAAATATGTATTCCCCTAACCTTACATTTCCTATAAACTACAAATACTTTCTTTTGGTCCTTCATTAAATATGTACTCTCACCAAAAGAACATTCGTCCAAGCTATAGCAATTACTAAATAATAAAAATATAAGCCACTCATGTATTTGAAATAATATATTACTTTAATAATTCAATCTAATTGAAGTGGCCACTAAAGAGTGACAATAATATAGTTTAATATTTGTAACTACTTTGTTTGTCCCGCATTACTATTCGTATCCTATTTATGTAAAAATCGTGGTTCGTAATTTGTATGCTTGATAAATGGGGCACAGATCGGAACCTCGAAAATATACAAGTTTTGTCCACACACGGTTTTGGAATTAACTTCAACTTGTCCACATATTTCAATCTATAGTATTTTTTTATAAATTTTCCCTCTGATGGACATTATAATATAAATATAAACTATGTAACTACGTAGCGCTCTCCCATCCATAGATATAATTGTACATATTTTTGTCCGACGCAGCACATCTTTTTGATAATATAAGTATCTCCGCTGAGTAAAAAAATAAAATAAATTAAATAAAAAATAAAAAAATTAGGTAAGATTGATTATTAGTATATAGAAATTAATTTAATATGATATTTTACAATCAAAACTAGTTAGATATATGATATTCTGCAGATTTCATACTTCTATGCATATCTATTATAGTTATTTGCTAATTATAGTTCACGATTGATTCATTGATATGAAAATCTATCGTGGGAGGAACTTTGTATGAGTGGATTAGATAGTGGTGGCACGCGCGCACGAAGATCCACGTTAACCACTCGTAAGCCACTATTTGTACAATATAATACGCTTCTCTTTGTATCCACACGGTTGGAATTACTTTCCTTGTCCCATTTTACGACAAAACTGTAATGTGACACTCACGCTCAACTGAACTAAACCACGTATACTCTCGAGCTGTATATTTGTATTAGGATATATATTTCGTATCACTCTCGAAATGCCGTTCTAAAGTAGCATGTATGTCAATACATAGGTGTAATTATATATCCTTATGAGAAAGGTCTCGAATTACAAAATTGACATACAAGATTACGACTTACCAATAAATGTATAATACATTGGTAAATTTACATCAAATTAGTAAAATAGATCATCTGAAATTAAATGTTATTTATGACAAGTTAATTATTATTTTTTCCAGAATCCACAAATCAATTTCATCAATCAAAATTGTAAACATATATACATATAAGACCTTATAATGTGTTGTTTCTATATAAACAAATTTGAGTCTTAATGATTGAAATATAAATCATAATTTAATATGCATTGAAAAATTATGTATAATCAAGTATGAGCTATTAAATCATTGGGTAATGAACCTTAACTAGGTGTACAGGTGACTATTGATTGAATTGAGAAGAGTTATGTTTATTCGTGGCCGTAACGTAATCAGTTTACTGGGGAACGCGAAGATAGGAAAATGAGAGTAGGAAGAGCAAAGTATGAAGAGTAGAAGCATAGAGTGAGGGAGTCGTCTGCTATAAAACCTATATATCTATTTATATTGTGAAAGACCGAACTTCTAGAATCCTAAATAGGTCCTAATAATGGCAATCTCTAAGTCAAAGTAAACTAGCTCTAAACCCATCATGATACAAGAGCAGGGGAAAGGAAAGGAACACTAGCCTATCAATTTTGGTTATAAAGATTATATAAAAATTTTGAAGCCCTTTTAATTATCTATGTTCAATTCAATTTTTTATAAAAGCATTGAAGCCTTTAACGGCTCCTCGGTTTGAAACAAAACATTTATACAAACACAAATACACAGAATAGCACCACTTGCATTCCATGCAACACAATTTTCAAAATAAGTAAAGAAGAATTTGCTTAATAAAGTGTGACAATAAAAAAAACACTCGCACTTACCATACATAACATGCACAACTGAACAAACAACAACCCCACTTAAGTATAACACATAAGACTAATGGTAGAGGGATTAATGCTAATATAATTAGCCATTATAACATGATTAATTTTCTTATTCTATTTTTACACAAATATTTAATGTATTTTTTTTGTTATCATGTTTTCTAAAAGTTGAATCTATTTATAAACATACTTACGGTCTAAATGAAATAATATATAATCTTAATATAAAACAGACTTTCTTAAAGATTAAATAGCATTCACAATTAAAAAAATGAAAATTACATTCTTCAATGTCCTCACTTTATTAACAAATACTGAAATGTTCTTTTATTTCCTTTCTTAAATGTTATACCTTCTATATCCGTTTCAATAAATTATGATTTGTGAGAATGACATTTAAACGTATTTTTTTGTTATTAATCTTTTAAATGTCATGACACCAAATATGGGATTTTTGTTAAATAAAGGTTGTAAGTAGAAAATTTTAGACCAACAAACTTGTACAATGAAACACACTATAGAAGATGAATCAAATTTATTTTCTATTAGCATTCCTGCTTAAACCATATCAACATAATTTTACCTTTTAATAATATTTATTTATTATATAGTACAAGTTTGTATAATTAGATACCCTCAAACTGCCACTTAAATACACCGACTAAACCAAAACACCTATCCTAAAATAATATCATTTACTCAACTCACCATCTGACCATAAAAATTCACATCCCATTTTCATAACATTTCGCATGATACACCACAAAACACAATGTTCAGTTCTGTTTATAAAATTTTATCGACAAATTTCTAAAGGACATTCTCCCCTAATTCTTGATAACCATAAAATTTGCTGTAAGATTTTTTTAAACGTCTACAATAATAAAGTATTACAAAACCCTATAAATGAAACTTTTTGCAATATCAGGCAAGCCTTATGAAACCACCCAAACTTCAGGTCTCCATAAATTAAAATATATACTAACTTACATATGATATCAAGAAAAATATTAAGTTGGAGTTACATACAAAAAACAACACTCCTGTATATAAGAACACAAAGCTTTTCTTTCCTGTTCAGTATTAAAACAATTTTTTTTGGGGCTTTTCTAAATTTCCCATTGAAGATTAAGTAAAACCCCCAGATATTAAAATTCCTTACTACCGTTTCTAAAATAATTTCCACATCATACAAAACCTTGGCATTCTTCATTTTTTTTTTAATTTACCTTATGGCCGTTTCGGAAAACGCATCAACCTTCGTTTTAGTAAAGTATTTTAACCGTAAGTTCAATTTATTGTATATAGTAGAGAGATAAATTTAGGCAATTTTTTTTGTAATAACCTACGGGAGTTTCAGCAATTAAACACCATGTCATTATAAGACATACATCATTAAAAACAGTTAAATATTTTGTACTCTAATAGAAGGAAACATCCCTCAGTTAAAAAAATTATTTTCAGCAATCATTAAGCATATTTAAAAGAAAAAAAGGAGGGGGTGAGCAGTATTATCCCTTGGAATAAACCGGATTCTGACACCTGTTGAAGAATTCAGACTTATTCTTAATCCAAAATTTCACACAAACATTTTTACCATCTTTATAATAAATTAGCTCTAACAATTTTTCACCTTATCGATACCCGTTACTTAATAAAGTTTGTACCAACAAATTTTTTGTCTATTCAATACAAAAGTCGAAGCTTTTTTTGAGTAATCAATGAAACAAACAATATAATTTTTTTACCTTTTTAAATATTTTTTTTTTTCTATTTTAATTACAGTGCCTGTAAAACAAAAATTTTGCGTTCATATATTTGATTTAGGTTTTTTTTGAAACCAAACTGAGAAAGGCGTACACTTAAAAATAAAGAGAATAATCACAAATCAAATTTCATTAGACACGCTTTCATTAAGAATTGAATGTAATATTATTTAATTAATACCTAGCATACTTACTAGAGTAATTCTCTGTATTATTTGTATCTTAATAATATTTATCTCCTTAATCTTAAAAATAAGAGAATAGAAAATATTAGCCTAAGGATAAACAGCTTTTATAGGAATAAAAAACCAAAGTTAAAAAATTATTAAAACGAAAAACAACGAAGACATGGCATAAGTCGCCTCTTTACCCTTTATAAAATCACTCATTTAATCAGTAATCTGGGTCACAATGCCTTAGAGTTGTTTTAATTTATTCATGTCTTTTAGACTTCATTATCCAGATATCTGTTCATTAATCTAATTCACATGAAAACAATATTATAAGGGGATTACGTTAACGTCATAGTTGGTTCAAGAAAAAAATAAAAAAATCCTCATCACGCGGGGTGGTCTATTATTCATATTCTGCACCGTTGGAGAGCGACAGATTGCTAAAAAATAATTGAAAAATCTTCATGTAAAGTAAGGATGCTAATTTTCTTTATTCTTTCTTTTTCTAAATCTTTCTGGTAAAAAAACATTTAATACTTTTTACTAAAAAATTCCATCATATCACCTATTAATAATGTTGAATAATGTATATTCGCGCTTTAACTTAGCTTCTTAATTTTTATAAATAAAGTTTTTGGCAATAAAACTATTCTATTTTCTTTCAGATTTAAAATCAATATATTTTGTTCTTACAACTGCGTTTTGAACCATGGTTTATCTTCCACTCGAGATTTTTTGACCTTCATTGGTTTATTTGAAATCGAATTTAAAGGTCAATAACATTCATTCAAGCATATTTAGTAAATCTATTGACACTTTTTCGTGTATACATTTCTTTCTTGATTTTCTGTATTTATATCAACGATGCTTGTAATATTACTGGCCTGCTGTTTTCCTCTAAGCCTAGATAAAAGAAACTCTCTGCATTTTCATTCTTATCCTTATTTTTTATTTATCTGTACATACCTTATTTTTATCAGTGGTAATCTGTACCCATAACATTTCACTCCATGAATCCACTGTGATACAAATAAGGGGGAATGATTCAGAAAAAACGTTAATATCTAGAAGTATATCTTACATAAGTGACTATCTGACAGTTATGCCTATATAAGACAACCTGTACCTGGTCCCTCCCACCCAAATTAAGGTAACTTAAGTGCAATACCTGACCAGGTGTAATTAAGTACTTGGCAACAATGTAAATGGGACTCCCTTGGTTATCTTATGAGCCATTTGATTTACTGCTAACTAAAATTATAGCAATCACTATTGATGTCATGGGGGATACTTTTTTGATAGGGGGGATACATATTTTGATGGCAATTATATTAAAGTATCCGGATACTTTTTTTGATAGGGGATACAAGGAATACACCCCGAGGAAGTTCGCGCGTGTCTATCGAGGGTGCGATCAGTGCTTCGCGAGCCCTAACTTTTTAAATGAGAATTGGATTATATGTTTTTTCTTTCTGTTCATTTGTAATAATTTCATGTGTAGGTTAACTTTGGCATGAATTACAGTACATTTATACATGTATATCCATATCTGTGTTTTCATTTAATTGGTGTGTATGTGTGCTTTTTTTTATTTAAGATTTGCGAATAATGTTTTGAAGAAAGGAAGAAATTAATACTGCGCAGTTGTTTTTAAAAAGAGGAAGAATTATTTTTGAAGGATTTTACAGATAATTGTTTCTGAACCTGATCCTTGCTGAATTATAGTATTATTGTATATGAGTCATGTTCATGAGTATTCAGTTAATATGTATAATGAGTGCATTCTATATCGATTTTATGACGTTTATTGATACGTGATCATCATTCAATTCAGTGAACACAACCTAAATTGGTATCGAGAGGACGCCGAGGACAAGACATGACACTATATATTATCATAGTTAATAGACACAATTAATCGACACTACATATATGTCTCGAATTAAAAGCATTGCATGAGTAACTTCTACCATGAAATGAATCATATTGAATATGTGTAGAGCACAGCCGATGCAACAGAAAAACGTGATCTGATAATAAGAATCTCTATCAAATAAATAATCTGCTCTCTCTTAAATACACAGGCGCGCGCAAGATTGTCATATTGATCACTACGTCTTGACAGATCGATGTACTGTCAATCTTAACTAATATATAATAAGCTCGATCTAACACTATATACACAATACATGATCTTAGAGTCAAATATTCAGCAAGCGTATCGCGAGAGTCCCATAACGATATACGGTTCATTCCACCCTAGCCATTACCTTCTAAGATGGTATACATTGATATATCTCTCATGCGGCTCACAGGCGTCTAATTCTGCTTCCACTGAGCATGATATTATTATTAGCTACAACACACTGTTATAAAAGAGCTATCTAAATCGCAATTTCTGGTACATTATCTACAGCGATGAGGTGACTACGCACGAGTACTTGAGAGTGATCACGAACACCTTTCGATTTAGAATCATCCGGATGATCAACTTCGAGGTAGTATAGTTCTTTGTTATCACCCTATTTCAACCATATGATATATCACTACGGATTACTTTTTTGTGCCCATGATTTGCAATATACTTATGATCCACTCTCCACATGAAATAAAGTGCATTCTTTTTCTCTTACAACACTTGATATCATTGCACACTCACTCACACAAACATAGTTAGATAGCTCTAATCTTATATAATTTCAAGTGTAGTAGCAGTGAACGCAAGTTCAAGTCAATATGAGTTAATCTAAGAGTGATGATCACTTCCAGGATGTTTCCACATTACACATGATAGCTCGATCGCGATTATACTTATGAGATCTAGCTCATACCACCTGGTCACACGTTACTGTCGTGTTTCGACCCACTTAATGTTACCTAAATTCTGATGTGGTGAAAGGTGAGCACAGGCTATTACATGTGTGTCGCTATCTCTTATTTATATTTACTATTTTGACAATGGTTTTTCAACGAGGAGGTTCGCAGAAATATGTCATGCTTTCTTATGCTGAAACTATACTTATTCTAATGCACTCTTCATAGCAGAGATTTCGTTCATCGAAAGCAAAGAATTCACCCTCACTTAATGATATTCACAGTCGAAGTTCATATCATCGATGATTGATATGAGTCATGGTTGGATAGGTTACATGTATTACACGCTCACTGAGTAATTAAATAGTTATTCATGGTTATCTGCTAATACTTCACTACTAAGTATCACACTAGGAGATGTATCAAGGGGTGAATGCGCAACTTAGTAAATAATCATGACCACGTCTGTAACTAGCTTATGTGTTTATAAGAGATATTCAGATCTCACTTGAGCACAGCAGTATAGTTAATCAGAGCATGGTTTGATCAACAATATAATTCTGAATATACTAGAAAAATCATGATAGTATAATATTTTGAGGCAAATCTGAGTCTAATATAGAATTTATCCCATAGCATTAACATTAGAAAAGAACTTGTGTGATCTGTGGCTTGGTTTAAAAATTTTCGTATTTTTCATATATCAAAACCAATGACACGAGTCACATAACCATCACTATCGAGTTGGAATGTGAGATAAATTCTCATGAGGAGCTACACAGTACAGTTTGCGAAGCACAAATTATGGGACTCTTATAGATTGTATCATCTCGCTATAAATATATAGAATGATAGTTTTATCACATTACCAAATAAACGTATTATATAAAAAAAATAGAGCTTAGTTAATTCAAGATTGCTGAATATAGAGACTCACTCCGATATCAATTTCTCAACGCGCTCGCTATTGAGAGGTATGTATATCGAACTTGTTGTGTCTGGACAAACAGTAATTCCAAACCGCTTTTCTTTTACGAACAGTTTCTAGACAAAAGCAAAGAATAGAACCACATAGCACCACTTACTAACTGAGCACTTTTTTTCAATTATTTTTAGCAATCTGTGCCCTCCAACGCGCAGGACATAATAATTGATAGAGATGAACACTACTGGTGTTGTAGGGTATTTAAGTTAATAGAACACCCACCTGATCCGATCCTAACTGTGACCTAACTCCATCTATGTTTCATGAACCTACGTATGCAATCGATGATACTTCTCGAATGCAAGATTCATACTAAGTATTGCAGCTCTGTATAGGCTAGAAAGATTAAACCACACTGTCATATAGGCATTGATGGTTATACTAGAGCTTAATTTTGATAAAGAGGACTCATTATTCATAGAGTAGCAAAAGAATAGGAGCAACGCGTTGGCCTATTGGCGACTTGTATATCGTCTAGCCTGTATATGTTGCCTCGTTCTATAATATAATATTGGTCTCATACACTGTCGTTGTGATATTTTTATTGTCAACTTCTCTTATTATCTAGTCGTAATGACTCTCTAAGTATCTATTAAAATTTCTGTGACACTTAGTATGTAAGGAAAGTAGGTTAGTATTAATTTAAAATTTTAGGACGTGCATATAGAGTGGACCACGCCTCTCTGACGACGCGAGAGGTGTTACTAGCTCCAGGACTCAAGATGTTATTGGTCTTGAGAGTGTCAAAATATTATTAGCTTATCAATTTGTCTATATAAATGGGAGGCCTGAGGATTCATAATCTATACTGACTCAAGTGTATTGAGACACAACATTATTTATAGTTGACGCCCTCATGATAAATCGCGGTATAGACCAAAACTTTATAGTTCAACTATTCGGAACATGCTGTATATATTTCCTGTTTATTAACAGAGCACTTGGGAGGTTAAAACTTATGACGCCGTATCCACACTAAAGAGAAAATTTCTATTGAGATACCAGGGGAGGCGATATAATATTCAGCATATTATATATCAATTGATATAAAAGAAACCATTTAAAACCGTCGCCATATTTCGATCGATATTGTAGTATCTTTGAGATTCCAAATCAGATGTGTACCACTGAGCTGATCATATTACAAAGGTAATAGAGACGAGTGTATTAGGAAAGAATAGTTCAGATGTTATCACTCATATTATATGGAGCTAATAATGTTTGTTGATGATATACTTTAATACAGAATATGTCTGGATTACTTCTGGCGAGGAATTCAGGGAACGGTTATGTTATATAACCCATGTGGGAAAATATCTTGCAACACTCAACTTCTTCCCTTTCTCACCTCTGTGCTTCACTGTCAATGACAGTCGGAAATTAATTGCTCCTTCTGTGAGACGCGTGAATAGAATAGTCTCACCTATATTCTTTATGATTTGTGTACCCTATAAAATATTAACACTTGTATTGTTATATGTGTTTAAGATGCATAAAGTTATCATGATCGCTAGAGATTGCATATGCAGCGGTGTTTTTGAAGTGATAGTTGAGATAGTAGAGATGATACCAAAAATATGACTAATACTGTTCGGTTAATCTGACGCGTACCGATACAGACGTACACAGAGTTACCAGTATCGGAGAGTCTACAGCGCGAACTACGTGTATGTAAACAGACAGAGGATAGGTCTATATACGGCGAGAATCTCACGGTAAGGTGAGATAATCATAAAGAACAATAGAATGAGAGCATAGGTTTTGTTATGATCGCGAGAGTGAACACCTATATTTATATTAGAACACGAGTAAAGCTAGATGAGAATTTATAGGTCATATCTGTGGTTGGAGGCTGTTTAACTTATAACTTATCAGCATTGGGGAGAAATGAGGACATAGAGCGCTCCTGCAAACACACAAGAAAGGTACGGCTGGAACAGCGCATAAAGTACAAATGCACTTAGTGTGGTCCCTAGTAACACGGAGTGGTCTATAGTATAAAACTATTTTATATGTTGAAAACCAATACTTAATATTTTTTTGATACTATTATGTATAGTCTATTGTGGGTCCACTAAATTTTCTTTAATTATAATCGATGGTCTGTTTTAGCTTTGGAGCTGAGGTGATTTTTTCATAAGTGTAATGTTATTTAATTCTGTTATACTATAATATGTTCATTTATAGAGCGTATATTATTAGTTTAAAGCGATTATTGGATTCACGTTAAAAAACCTTCTAACTATGTAATAATTTTATTAGATTGGAGTAATAACAGAATGATAAACTTATCGTCATTCTAAAGAGAAGTAATAAGTGTTGTAGAATGTACACAACTTATTATTGAGAGCATCTTTTAGCTGTACGTGTATCATTCAACGATGATATTATAACATACGAAATCAACCACCAGAGATACAACACATTATAAGAAGAATAGATGAGACAATTGTGTTTTGAATGCGCACTCTGCTATATGCAGGATAATATGCGAGTCTGTAGAATGAATGTATACGTCGTAAAATGAGTCAGGAGTGGAGAGCTCGAGAAATGAATTATTTAGATAACTGAGAGGTAAGCGGTATTTGTCAGGCTGTGTGTGGAGCAGCCATCATATACTATGACATATAGTTATAATCATAAGATTATATATAAACGGCTAATGAGTATGATGTGGACATATTATACGTCTCCTCAATGACAGGTAACTGTACACGCAAAATTATGTTTGAGATCGACTCATACTAAGCAATGTTACGATATGTACAGACTAATAATGTTATCGTTGTCAATGGAATGTATCTAGACTTAGCATAACCTATATATATCCAAATGGTAATAGACATATAAGTACCACTCAATGATATCGACTAATATACCCAATGGTATCGACTGTAGATACACTGAAGTTTTACAGCAAAGTAAAACATAGACGATAACAAACTCGCTTTGATTACATCCTTCAGCCACAAAATTGCGCATATCATACTTATAGAACGGCAAGGTATATAGAACGACAGTATTCACTGGAATGAGGAATTATCAGAGTAGAACTATTCGCTATGGACATTGGTAAATAGGTGAGTAGTACATTTGATAGATGAATTTCAATTTTTGTTTCTAGGTTGATGTTGAAGGTCTAGATTTAGACTTTTATGAAGAAGACACTGTTCCTCATGGGATTATAGAGCTCACAGATAAGTTAATGGTCTATATAAAGATCGGAGAGATTTAGGTATAACATTGAGATTGGTATTTTCATACTACGTCAATTATAATAGTATAGAGCAAAGAAATCAATGAAAAACAATAGAGATAAAGACATAACGAAAGTGAAAAAGTAAATTCTGGGAAAAGTGGCATGTTCATGAAAGCATCGGGAAATGTAGGGATTTTGTGCATGTGTTCATGTAAGAGCTACTCCGCAGAACCCCTCGCCTGATTTTTATATAATAATCATGAATCGGTCCCTGGATTCAAAGGATTAAATAAAAATAAGGATTAAAAAGTGAAAAGGATTCGTCCACGTCTTCTCCTTACATAACTAACACACCACACAAGACGCATATGAACGCGGAGATAAAAAAAAAGGAAAAAAAAAGAAAAACCCACATTTTTTCTCAAAAAATACTTGTTTGAAAAAAATCTTTTTTGATTTCTAATGTAAATTTCCATTGTGTCTGTTTTCCTTGCTGAAGGCACCGAATGGTTCAAAATAAAAAAAACATGTCCGTGATTTTTCGTCCTCCTCTGGCTTAGTACGTCCTTGACTAAAATATTAAGGATTTGTTTTTTCAAAAATTCCGCGGATAATGCTTTCATTTGACTTCTATTTTGTACGCTATTATTTACATACGGTCCGTTTAATTTACTTCCCGCATTATTCACCAGTGGTATATCATCTGGCCGACGTGTGTTTCCCTTTTTCATGAAATATATAGGACATTTTTACATTTTTTAATGGTGGTCAAAATTTTGTTGCGGGTTGTGTCGATGCTAGATTTAGGATGTACCAACTTTTCTAAAAAAGTTTTCATAATGAAACTGTCATGAACCAGGTTGTGTTACGAAGCCATAAAGGCCCGATATACCTCCCAGGTGAAGAATATTTACCGGGTAAGCAATGCAGGATTTTTACCATGGTTTGGTAGCACCCTGCATGTGGGTGACAGTTACCCAATTTGGTAAAACAGTTTACCTTTTTTTGAGTAATTATATAATCAATAAGTTACGCAAATGAAAGGAAATTTTTGTGAAAGAAGAAATGCACGAAGTTGTTTAGACTTTTTTATCAAAAAAGGGGCGTAAGTAATTCTGACATGGCAAGCCACTACAACATAATTTATGAATTATTTACTCTTCGTTCACACTCACACTCGAGTGTTGGGAAAAACTTGGGTACTGAGACAAGGGGAGAGTTTCTGTTATCGGAATATGCAGGGCTTGTGCGCCTATCTCTTAGAGCTGACTCTTGGGTACATGTACATTAAGTAAGGTGTTATTGCGCGGCGTCAATGTGTTTAGGCTAAACTGCACGTAATGTGAGTCTTTATTTATCATAAAAGATTCCAACTATAGCGGTAATAAGTGGGGAATCAAGAACATCTCACCCAACCTGTTAGCCTACACCTAGTTAAATCCTGCACGTGTAACAGTGGGTAAGAAGTGTAAACTTATTTAGGTTGGGGACATCTCCAGTAAAATAATGGATAACTGTGTTAAGCTATAATTCATGGTATATAATATATTTAGTTATATATCACTTGACAACTGTGAATCGGCACCAGTAACCATGAAGGAAATCCACACAAAGTGTGTGCGACTGTTTGAACGTAGAACCAAGTAAATAACGTGGCAAATTTGCTTTCGTCTTAGAGGTCATAATGGTTACACGATTTATAAAAGGAATGATCTATGTATGTATTACTGAATATTAGCATGTTTTAATTTTGGTACTCCATAGCATATGTATGTATGTTACGTGAGTATAGCATAGTTAACCTGTTGACAATTAATCACATGTATTTAATAAGTATTAAACGTGATGCATACACATATTTTACCATTTGGTATGGGATTTGTGATCTTGATCTGGCAGTTACACATACCAGTGCATGGGATGTAGATGCTATGATCAGTAACTTTAGAAATGGTGGTGCATGGAGAGCCATAAGTGGTTTATGTTAGTTTACAGGGATTGTTTACTTTAAATGTAGTGAAGTAACCATACAACTGGAAGTGGTATTAGTTTCTGAAAGTTATCAAGGGTGTATTTTTTTTTTTTCTTGCTTTGATGTGAACATTGTAAGTACCCCCCCACCCCAGCCCCCACCCCCCCCCCCCAAAGATAATATAGTTGTAGCATGTAATAAGGTAGAAGTTAATATGTTGAGATTGTGTTTAAGATAGACTTAATTAATTTAAACAATTTGTCACCTTGATGTAACACTGCATATCTTAGATTGCAAATATAGCAAGCTTGTGACTTTGGTTGAACATACACAAAGTAGTGTAAGGCTGTCAAAATATTCGTAAATGTGAAATAGAATAATGAATAAATGTGTCCGAGAGAGGAATGACACTCTATGAATTGAAGGGATGGAATTAATTATTGAGGGAAGGTTGGGTTGAGCACAAGGTAAAAATAATGGATTATAAGTAGAATCTTCACTCAGTATTCGAGAGGACACGGATGTAAAGGAAGGAATTATTAGAGACAAGATTACTTTTCAATTTCCTAATTCCATTATTTTTTAATTGTCTCAACGATGACTTTATTAATACAAGAATTCGCTAATTAAAAGAGAGTTAATTCCCAGTTCCCTTAGAGAAATTGAGTGTGTATGTGGAAAGAGACTCAACAGGAGCTTCAATTTTGTCATTTACTAAGGAAATAGTTTTTGTGTTTGGAAGGTTACGAAGCTAGGAAGTTGTGGTTCGTTGTAACGCAAATCAAGCTTGGTATATCTCAATAAAGTTCGAAGGTGTAAAGGTGTAAACTGTATATAGAGAGTAGAGAGATTTAGATTTCATCTTAAAAGTCTAAAATTAACTTTATATACAGTGGATATAATTTTATTATTGGATAAGCTTGACAATGTCACAAAGAACCCCTTGAAATTTCAAGGACGAATACCCACTTCCAGTTGGTTGTTATTCTTAAATACATTTAAGTAAACAACCCTGAAATACATAAACATAAATGAGATCCTGACCACATTTTATTGTTACTGTCTACATTACATCATGCAATTATTTTGTGTTAACTGGCAAGTATTTCAAGACCACAAATCCATCACAATGTATTATGTGTATGCATAGTTTTCCTTATTAAATACAGATGTGATAAGATAATTTACAGGTAACTATGTATAGCTCATGGACTACATACAGTACATAGGGAATACATGGTTGAGTACCTCAAAAATAAAACTTGTATTGTAAGATACTAAGCTCATGATATTAAGCTGTTTAATGCCTGTATACCATTATTATGTACCTTCGGAATAAACGAAAAGCAAAACACACACTGTATTTACTTGGTTTTTCGCTCGAAAGCGACACACATTTGAATGATTCCTTCATGGGTTACTGTAGGTGGAGGTTCACAGCGAGAGTGATCACTCCCACTTCTATAGGTTGTGTATTATACGATCGTATAAGAGCTGTACAGCAGTTCAAAGGGAGTGGTCCCCAAAAAATAAGTTTTACAACAGTTACGAGTACATTTGTGCAGGAGTTACTAGTGTGTAGGCTACAGTTGGGGAAGGTTCTGTTCCACTATTACGTATATGTGTGTAATCTTTTAATTATATGATTAGTTAGAAGCTGTATATATATATCAGTAGATAACAACATTTTGTTTAGCTAGGCCCAACACTACCATCTTATTTAAATGTTTCTAGTGCTACTAAATAACAAGGTTGACACAACTTCCCTGCATAATTGGCATGTGAAGGGCGCTTTTCAGCTACTTCAAGTTACCCCAAAATGAGGAAATTATGTGAATGAATAAAAATAGAGATAATTCAATAAAAATTAAATGTAGTAGCCATGCTCAGATTTACTTACGCCTTTTTTTTGAAACTAAAAACAACTTCGGCTGCATTTGTCTCTACCTTTCACAAATGGATTTCCTGCAGTTTGCGTAAACTCCTATTGATTTAATAGATTAACTCATAAAAGGTGAGCTGGTTACTCATAAAAAACCTGAACCAATAATAGGCCTGTCAGGGGTTGGTACTACCGTACAAAAAGGCCGTGTGGGTAATATGGTGCGTAATAGATCATTATAGGTAGAAGAAGCGATGCGACAAGAGCTATAACGATTAGAGACCGTAAATTAATCCTTCTACACTTTCTGTGGAGGTCGGATGTAAGACGCCTTTAAATGGCTGGGAATACCGAAACCTCGGTTTACATAAAATAGACAGCGTGACTATTGAATCATCCTAAGAATAAAAATAAAACATTTTAAAAGTGGAACCACAGGTGCCGTAACTTGAGATCGTACGGACAAGGATTACCACAGTCTAAGACTAAACGCGAAGCCAAATTGACATCTTTTATTTCTCTTAGTCGATGGGATCGAAAGAAAATGTCACTCCACTTACTATTAAGGAGCAGAAAGCTCTGATGATCCATCGGAGCGGCGAAAAATATGGCGTACACAAAGAAGCACCACATCGAGAGGCCTCTGCCTGCAGACGTGCCGATGCCGGGAATGAAAACCAGGTGGCAGCCAGATGATAACACTGGTGATTAGACTGTCGTGTTGATGAAGTCAAATGACAGAACGACTCGCAGGAACTCTTCGTAGACACCTAATGACGAGACTAGCCGCAATATAATAAGAAGTACCAAAGTGCAAAAGCACTTATCCGGAATTGTTTGAAAACAAATCCTTAACTGATTTTCTATCATAGGGACGTATCTAGGGCAGAGGAGACGAAAATTCCGGACGATTTGCTGTTATTGTTGTTATGTTGAACCTTCGGGGGCAACCAAGGCGGACTAGCTAGGCAGCAGACACAATTGAAATTGACACAATGGCGCTTAATGAAGTAGTCACTTTTGAAGGTCTCTCAGAACAAAGTATTGTATTTGAGGATAAAATGAGCAGTAAGGTTCTTGGTTTTTTAATCTACTTAGCGACGTTCATAGTAGTGATGCGGACTATCTATGTGGTGTTTAGCTTAAGTGTAGAGGGAGATCGTTATGGTACATCGCGGTTTTGGACTGAATCCTTTTCAACTTTTTTAATCCTTAATTTTTATTTAAATCCTTTGAAATCAGGGACCGATTCATGATTATTATATAAAAATCAGGCGAGGGGCCTGGGAGTAGCTCTTACATGAACACATGCTACAAAATCCTACATTCCGATGCTTTATGAACATGCACTTTCCCAGAATTTATTATTTCACTTCGGTTATGGTCAGTTTACTTTGTTTCATTATTTTTTTCAATTTTATTACGTAGAGAAACACATGCCCAAACAAATCTCCTAAATTTTAAGCATCTTCGAGTAATCCAGGGATTACTATCACTATCGTAGATACCTCACCCTGGCTATATATATCAATGTAGCTAAAACTGAAGTTTACAGTCGCTACTATAATTGGGAATATACGTCGATACCATTGGGTATAAAGTGCGATCCTTGGGTAGCATAGTAAATAACAGTCGAATACCATTGGGTATACTGTCCGATATCATTTTGGGTAAATATAGTCGATACCATTTGGGTATATAAGTCGATACCCAATTGGTATATAGGGTGATGGACTATTTGGGTAATATAGGTCGCTACAATTGGTCCGATATCATTGGTATATAGTCGATAACCATTGGTATGTAATTCGATAGCCATTGGGGATATAGGTTCGGCTACATTGGGTTATATAGTGGCCCAGTAAGCCTTAATTAGGTATAATCACAAGTCGCTGTTATAATTGTAGACACAGGTCCAATATCTATGCTCCTTAGGGTTTGGAATGGTAGGGATATTCGGAATGTTATACAGTGCACTGAGTACTCAATCGCGTTAGGATGTCGCAAAAGCTCACGTCGTACAGTAAGATGTTAATGCAAATAGACAGGTGAGCTTCTTTGCAAAGGTGTTACAATTACTAAGAGACGGTGCGATAGGAGGTGTTTATCTATTTTTTCTGGTTATTTGATTAAACTGGAGGAAAATTGGACATTAATGTAAGTTGCACATTATTGGGGGAAATTATATCTTGGTCTAAGACGGAGTAAGAGTAAAAAATAAAAAAATCATCAGTTACAGGAATGTTAAACCAATGAGCATCTGAGTCTGGAAGTCACTCTCAAGGTCACAGACACGTGCTGTGGAACCCTGAGTTGCATAGGATGAGACTTTAGCGTCCGCTTGACGTGCCAGAGGCACGCGCTAAGACCCCCTCGTACTGTTGCCTGTTTTAGCGAGGGAGGAGAGAACACGCTCACTCGATTTGAGTTAGAATTATTTTATTTTTATAGAGAGGGAGATGTGCACGGGCTCGGCCGAGTGGATGGTATCTCACTGAAAGGCCCCGGATCGACGATCTGAGAACGGACAGTCTAATATTTGCGTATGTGATGCTGTAACATACTTCTTAGGATCGCCCATTTTTGTCTTGGTTTGGTCCGTGGCCACTCCTCTCTCTTGTTCGTAATCGTCTCTCTGTCGTAAAATGCCTTCGTCCGTCGTAGGCGACCGATAATCAATTGTACATTTTCGACTTCGCTCTCAGTCTCAGAAGCGAACGTGATGGCAATTTCAATATCGAAAAGTTGCGAGCAACACTTCTAAGTGCTAAGGTCCGAACTAAAAGTATGCATTGAAGTGGTAATTATGACCCCACGTCGACAGGAGTGCCCTGTGTGGGAGGGGGCCCGATGTATATATCTGGGCAGGGCGTAAAATGTGTATTCAACTTTCAATAATGATTCTGAAGATTACCAATTCGCAGAATGGATTGGTATGAATAGTACAAAAGGCACGAAAAGGGGTCGAGAGATTTGTATTACCATGTCAAAAATCTTCTTCTGAATTCACGCCGTTTAGAATTAGATAAGAATGCCAGAGATTCACACCTTCATAAGTTCGGGAGAGGTTAGCGTTATAAAGGTTCTTCGGGCTGTATATCTATGAAAATCTACGCCATACGAGTGGCCTCATGGGATCTCAGATTTTTCTGCTAGGGAGCGGTTCAAGTTAACTAAAGTTTAAATATAGGTTTTGTTGAAGTGTAAAAACAGCAGAGAGAGTCGGTTGTATATATATAGATTAGATACGCGTTAGCTACATGTAATGGTAGAATAGTGAGTCAATTACAGAGAAGAGAGCGTTAAGAATTATTATGTGACTGGTGATATATAACAATAAGTTGAAACATTGGTAGCTGCGATAAATGACCTCATGGGTCTGCCTTGGCTGGATCTGGATCGGCTGTGCATTTATGTTGCATCTGGAGAGTAACAGATGAGTGACGCCACAGTTGCGCACACACGCACAGACACACAGCAAACGAGGGCCTAAAAAGAATATAGGAGGAGAGCAGTAGTATGGAACCGTCAATTTACGGACTGGGATTCTCACTTGCAATGAGAGCATTCAAATAATCTTCATATGATGTTGTAAAGTTAACTAAGTCCAAATTCAAGGAAGGTTGGATGGCCATATAACGGACTCATATTATAGTATCCCGGGCGCGAGCATGACAACCAGAGGGAGCCGGGGGTTACATGTTGGAAGCGATTCGTAGAGGCCGTTCCTTGTTTCTTTTTGCCTATGACCATGTGGCTTACCGGGACCAAGAAGAGAGAGTAACGTAATATGACAGTAGTCTCTGGCCAGTCCTAGCGCCGAGAGAAACATCTTTTTTGAGATTTTTAAAGGTGAGAACAGGTAGTAAAAGGTCTGGCGCAGGGTGGATATATGGTGGTGCTTTTAGGTCTGAAACAACACAAGTTAGATATCTAGAAACGAGGACTGGTTATTGGATTGACATCGCACAAGGTAAACCTCAGGGGAAAACTCATAATACCCGTATATGGGTGGTAGAGGACCTATATTTGATGAAGACTCTCTGGCAGTCGTTCGTGTGGACAATACTGTGCAGACCGTACCGAGCGCTCGAATTTTAGGACCGATTCAATGCAGCAATTCCATAACGTTATATAGCTTTGTTAATCGTAACCGTGCTGTTTATTGGTTGTAATAGAATCTGGGAACTGAAAGATTCAGCGTAGGCCTAGGATTGTTCGAAATTTTGTTTAAACAGGTGCTGCGGCACACTCACAGAAAGGGACAATTGTTTTGGTTTATCGTGTGTTGGTGTTTGTAATAACACGCTCGAATAAGGATAAACGGCGCACATGTATAGTCAGGCATGGATTAATAATGTTGATCCAGAGTCAAAATAATCCGCTCACTCATAAATCGACAAAAGTTGTTACCACAAAGATATTCACGCTTGTTGTGAGAACAAGGAACGAAATTAAAATCAGAAAACTGGTTAACGGCGCAACAGTAGAACTTTATACCAGGGGACAATGCCTATTGAGTGTTATGAGCACATTAAGTGGTGTCTGAAGTGAAGGATGGTTTTTATAATAGTAGAAGAACATCTATCATGGGAGGTTATGTAGAACCGACAAGCAAATTGACGTTCACAACAACCCATGTCCTATGGCATGTCAATGGACATTCTCTTGATTGAATTGAAATATAAGGATGAATCTTGCTTTGGTCGATGCATACGAATGGGGGTGGATGAGAGAGTTCGGCGCTCTTGAACAAAATTCAACAGATGTCTTAAAAAAATTGTCACTAGGAAAAAGTAGAAGGAAAGATGTTCTATTTTACAATCGATTATATGTTAGAACGCGTAGTTGTTAGTCGCTACGCTGAATATGTACATGTATTGTTAATATTAAGGGCCTTGACACCCGAAACAGTTAATCTTCAGGTACGCGGTCATTGCTGGAACTTGCTATCATACTATTATGCCTTATTCATTATTTCAATAAGTTTGTGATACAAGAAAATTTTGCAGTACTGGTTTGAACTGGCAGATTCAAATTCAATACATATATATAGGTAAGTGACTAACTTATTACAAAGAATTATTAATTACGCTGGTGGTTCCACTCGGGTATGACGCAAGTTGACCAAGGGTTGTGAAAACAGGAAGTTGGGCCAGAACCTGGAATTAATGTTCAACTTAGAAAGGTTGGCTAGGGTGGAATGAACCGTAGGTAGATCAGCGGACTAAAGCCTAAAGTCTGTATGTAATCAAGTTAACATTTTGATTGGATGACCAACGCAAACTTTTCGAGCATTTTCGACACGATTGACGTTATGTTATTGATGAAGTCCATTTATAACGATTGCTGGCATTCAACATACATATTATCAGAGGTTCATTCCAACTTTAATCGAAATTAATGATTATGCATGCAATGGAAATAAGGTAGTTTGTCGATATCAATTTAGCATTTCACAAAATTTGACACGTATAATTCGTCAATGGTAAGTAATTATAATGAAACTCTGAAGCTCATTTATATTACTTTTTCACTTGCGTTATCGAAAACAGAGAATTATAGATTCAAATCAAAAACATGTTTGTTGGTATAATAACTTCACCTTTATCTTATACGCATTCAAATGCTAAATCAATTATTAAACGTTTCCCATTCTGCATTGAAATAAGTAGAAAAAATATGAATACAAATGAACTCATCAGTAACATTGGAAACCGCTGCGTAATAAAAACATTAGGTTATCGATGTCAGACAATATTTTTTAATATTATACACCTTCAGTTAAAAAGCCCACTACCTTTTGGAGCAAAACGTATACGGTTTACTTTGTAAAGCATTAAAATACATCAGAAAAATATGGGTACCTGATGGCCTTAGATGAGGTTGTTACATCTAAACATAATGCAAGTTTCTGCTTAATATATGATAATTGGGAGATACTTCGCTGTTTTTGCTGTCTGGCGCAGATAGTCAAATACCCGCGCGGTTATTGGAGACGCGGACATAGCCGGACCCGCCGTTATTGAAATAACATTTAATTTATTTTTTAATCAATTGTTCAAGAAGGTGATGATACGTGTAATATTAAGGTAAGTTACAACTTTTGGCGATTTAAAAAAATTTCGCGGATTTCGGTTTACTTCCCATTTTAAAAACTTAAACAAGCCGTTTTGGAAAAGGTAGTGTGCCTTTAGGACTCATTGATTTGAAACAAATCTAATCATGCGCGTGAGCATTGTTAACGTCAGGAACATCTTATATGACGTGTGCAATCAAATGATAGGCCAATGAAGATTCTCTGTGTAACATTTAATATATGGTCAATGAAAGTCCATTTCGCGGGCTTGTTGTGGCCCTGTGACGTAGTTTAATCAACGGTATGTAATTAGCGTATATTAGCTATATAGGGAGAGGCCCAGAAACGTAAAACGATCTAACTATTTTAAATTTTCCAGGGATTGATCACAATTGTGGTATTTACGGATAAACTTTTGGGCCTTTTAGGGACTCTACAGAATATATCAAACTAGTTA
>SAYR01019144.1:35257-58246 GCA_004382745.1 Argopecten irradians irradians | reverse complement strand
TACAGTTCCTACACATGGCCAATAGTAAGTAAACACTGGTGATAAAGTATTGTATCATACAGTTCCTACACATGGCCGATTGTAAGTAAATACTGGTGATAACGTATTGTTACATACAGTTTCTACACATGGTCAATAGTAAGTAAATACTGGTGATAAAGTATTGTTACATACAGTGTCTGCACATGGCCAATAGTAAGTAAATACTGGTGATAAAGTATTGTTACATACAGTGTCTACCACATGGCCAATAGTAAGTAAATACTGGTGATAAAGTAGTGTTACATACAGTGTCTACACATGGCCAATAGTAAGTAAATACTGGTGATAACGTATTGTTACATACAGTGTCTACACATGGTCAATAGTAAGTAAATACTGGTGATAAAGTATTGTTACATACAGTGTCTACACACGGTCAATCGTAAGTAAATACTGGTGATAACGTATTGTTACATACAGTGTCTACACATGGTCAATAGTAAGTAAATACTGGTGATAAAGTATTGTTACATACAGTGTCTACACATGGTCAATAGTAAGTAAATACTGGTGATAAAGTATTGTTACATACAGTGTCTACACATGGTCAATAGTAAGTAAATACTGGTGATAAAGTATTGTTACATACAGTTTCTACACATGGCCAATAGTAAGTAAATACTGGTGATAAAGTATTGTTACATACAGTGACTACACATGGCCAATAGTAAGTAAATACTGGTGATAAAGTATTGTTACATACAGTGTCTACACATGGCCAATAGTAAGTAAATACTGGTGATAAAGTATTGTTACATACAGTTTCTACACATGGTCAATGGTAAGTAAATACTGGTGATAAAGTATTGTTACATACAGTTTCTACACATGGCCAATAGTAAGTAAATACTGGTGATAAAGTATAGTTACATACGGTGTCTACACATGGCCAATAGTAAGTAAATACTGGTGATAAAGTATTGTTACATACAGTTCCTACACATGGCCAATGGTAAGTACCATGCTTTCCGACGTATCAGACAGTGAGTAACATATTGGTATTATACAAAGGATTATTCATTTAATTAATTTCAATTTTTTATAACACCAGAGATCCTTTTTGTAACCAAAAGTTAACGCATAATTTCACATATATAAGGAAGGATTAACCCAGTACAGTAACAGTTAAGCATTTTGAAGTTTCCGGTTTTCGTTGTACATCCGCATCTGCGATTTCCACCTGCATGATATCGGTACGACCAGGTCCTGACAGACGTATCCACCTCCTCATCATTATTGAGAAACACCCATATATTGTTATCATTCCTCCTCCGTCCAGTATAAATAAAGTCATTGTTGCCTTAAAAAATCTTTATTAATTATGGTTTCTTAAATATACACTATAGACGTTACATTTTAATTCCTGATGCAATGTTTCTTGATCTGGCCGATATCATACGACAAAGGAGCTGAATTGGTAGATCATTTGGTAAGTGATCGGACGGCGCCGGACTCGAACGTGAGAAAAATAGCGAGATACATATATCAATATTATGAAATGGTATAAAAAGGCATCATGCACGATAGGTTTAAATAAAATGAAACAAAACAAAAATCTTACCAATGTAGTCAGGGAGAGAATTCATGATGATCCTGGCTTCATCATCCGTCTTGATTTCAACAGGTCTTGCACCTAGGTCTTTGCACCGATCCTAATATTGTATAAAATAATAACAGTATACATGTGGTAGCAAAACTGATGTTAGAGGGAACAACTAATTTACAATATAACTGGAAAATACCCCGCCGAAATAGCCGATAATAATAGAAGATTGATTCAAGGATAAATATGAGTTTACAAACGTTTGGCTGGTTAATTATGAAATTACAAGTGTTTTCTCCCATGCTTACACGTTATACAAATTGAGAAGGTCACATTTAAAGGTTCAAATATCAATTAAGATAATAACTAATTTAATGGGACAAATATTTGAATTTTAGGATTGTTCAGCAAAAACTATTGTCTCTGATATTACATGACACTTTAGACGATAGATATAATTATAAAGGGGGAGAGAAAAATATATTCAGCAAATTATTAACACCTTAGTATAGTGCTTCTGCAACACCATATTGATTTTATTTCGCCTTTAACGACAAGAATAAAAAAACTAAATTGATATTGGTAAATTGATAAGTAGGAACATTACCGATTTTTGTTGGGCTCAGAGAAGGTCGGATTCGACATGAGACGGGGGTGTGTTAGCTCAGTGAAACAATTGTTACACAGACAGAAACAACAACGAAAAGTTTATGTACGACTAATACGATGTATACACCATCACCTTCATCAGATAAATGATGAGTTGAAGATAGGTGTTCAATGTCTTACAGTGGGCTAGTATTAAACTAAGACAAGCGGGTACATAGACTATCTTACATATAGGGTTAAGTATTAACAAATAGTTCGAATCATTTCGGCCTATTACATTGCTGTAGCATATTGTGGTATATTCAGCAGTTCCGAAAACGACTTCGACCGTCAATTTTCGCACTTTATTCGACAACACATTTACACCTGTGAATCACCTATCTGGGCATGTGTCTGATAGAGGTGATAATAAAAACATCATACGAGTCAAAGAAACGTCACACATATGTAACAATGAAAACCTTACACACACAAAACTATACTATTCAACCTGGATGTTTAGACGATGCTAACCTGAAATGAATACCAGGATGCTCCTTTTGAGTATGGAGACACAAAGTAACACTTCTCAGGAGAAGAAATCCAGCCGTAGTAACATTCCAGTGATTTATTGGTTGTTGTTGTAGCCATAGCGGGTGTAGTACTCGCTACAATAATAACATAATTGATTACATCGATACATCGATACTTATTATCCAGTTTCCTGGACGTGATATTTGGTACATGCATCCACCTATTATGCAAAAAGTTAAGATATTTACTTATCGCGAAATAAATAACATAGGAAAATGTTTACATGTGCTGATCGCGAAATTAACCAATGGCGAGTATGTGCCATTACAGGTATTGAACAGTGAATGGTAAAACAAAAACAAAATCAAAAAAGAAACTTACATTTATTTGTATTAAGACAAAGGAGTTGGTGTAATTAGGGCCATTTTAGTCACAACACAGATTCATTGTATTTTCATAGCATATTTTCACCAATATATATTTACATCCATAGTGTTTCGTCGAAAACAAGCATTGGCCTATGAATACACTATGAATACGCTATGAATACAACGATTCTCGTGCATCGATCAGCTGATTTCAAACATCACGTCAGTTTCATATAAATGAAAAAATAGTCCCCCACAATATTAAAATGTATAACATTTAAAGTGTTGTTTCTTGATATAGAATCAAGAAAGGTTTACTGTAATAAGTCAATCAAATCTTATTTTAATTCTATCTCTTGTTTATCGTTTGCTATTTGCAGAAAAAAGGTCGACCGGAAGGCGGAAGCTTGAAAACGCGACGTTGTGGAACGACTTCGTCACCCAGCTGTTCAATTAATCTCGTTTCTGGTCATTATTAAAAAAAAAAAAAAAAAAAAAAAAAAAACTTTCAATAGTTTTTATTTTCATAAATTATTCTAATGTACATGTATGGATTGAATGTATTTTTCTAATTTTCATAACGCACTCCACGGGATATGTGGATAGCTTCTGTTATTCATAGCCGCTATGAAAATTAGAAAAATACTTTCAATCCCTATATGAGATTTATAAAAAAAAAAATATTTTAAAGAAAGCATTCTGACATGATGTTTCGTGGCAACAGGCCTGACAATTAGAATACTGTATTCATGCTAAAATAGACTGTTTGGTCAGTTTCAGGATTTTCCAACTGGAATAATAAGTGGTATCCAGCATATGCAATAATCAAAGCATGTCACATTTCAGAAAACGTTATCCTTTCAGAGCTATATGAATGGTATCTATTGTCGTATCACATAATTATTACATATATTGTCAAATCAAGGGTGAAATACATATCAAATTGTTTCATTTGGCTTTTGTTATCTGCGCAATCAGTGCTTCATTCCGTATAGAGCATAGTATCATAGATAATTTAGTATGATACAATTTATTATATCAAAAATGTTTTTTTAGAGGAATAAAACTTTCCAATGATTGCAATGGTACAAAGTAAGTATCATTTGTTACTAAAAAGAATATTAATGATTCTGTTCTGCAATGTCGATACCAGGTGCCAGAACGAATTCCGCGTAGACAAGCCCATGGCATTTAAGAAAGTACGAAATTAATAATATTAGTACGGGGAAATAGAGACATTACAAAACCACTGAAAAAGATGGTATTAGATATAGAGATTAAAAGTAATAACATTATAGTACGGAAAATAGTCATTCAAATTCTCTGGCCAGAGAAGGAAACACAAGACATTAATACAGGAAAATAGAGACATTTCACAACCTATAATAATAGTACAGATTGTTAGAGGAAATACCTGTTTTGAATGCTTTCAGCTCTTGAATTTCTCTTTTTGTGGTTTCCAGTTCCGCTTGTACAGCTTCCAAGGAAACTTCCATGTCGCCATTGCGTCGCTTTGAAGTTTCCAGTTCCGCTTGTACCGCTTCCAAGGAAACTTCCATGTCGCCATTGCGTCGTTTCGTATTTTCCAGTTCCGCTTGTACCGCTTCCAAGGACACTTCCATGTCGCCATTGCGTCGCTTTGAAGTTTCCAGTTCCGCTTGTACCGCTTCAAAGGACACTTTCATGTCGTTATTACGTTGTTTTGTAGTTTCCAGTTCCGCTTGTACCGCTTCCAATGACACTTCCATGTCGCCATTGCGTCGTTGTGTAGTTTCCAGTTCCGCTTGTACCGCTTCCAAGGACACTTTGATGTTTTTTATGTCACCATATGCTCGGTCTGTGGTGTCCAAGTCCGACTGTAGAGCTGTGAGTCTAGCGTTGACTCCATCCATTAGCAGTCTGCTTGAATGAGTCGCGGCCTCTAAGTGACGCCGAATCAAAGGCATGGCCTCCTCTAATACAAGATTCGTCTGTAACACGTTACAGAACTCTTGTTTACGTTCCGGACTAATAGTCTGTTGGTGAGTGTTATTGACCAGTAGGAATACTACAACGAATGTGTACACGGGATACATGGTCTTATAAAATATGATCTTCTGTTGGCAATAAGTCCACGTTGTACTTTGCGTAACGTTTCGTACTTTACCCCTCTGCGATGTCACTTCTTTATTCTTTATGTTGTTATGTTTAAACTGCAGACAATTAACGCTTTTATAATTTCACTTCATCGAAAACCAGAGTAGTACCTCACCAATCGCCAAGGCTTTTAGTGCACACAATATGTAACGCGATCTGTCATTGGACAGCATAATTAATGTAATTGATAAGTGGAATACTTATCTAGTGAAACAGGAATTGTTCCTCCTTCCTCCCTCTTCCATTGTTAGATAAGAGGCCTCCACTCATTCTGTACTGTGTATAATTTCCTGAGTCCGTCCCAAATGTAGTTACTAGTATTGGTCTCGCCCCTGGAAGTTCTGGGAAAAAACATTGAACAAATTGTCCACTTGTTCTGTGCTAATATATTCTATTTAAATATGCTAAGGTTATTTGAATTAGATGTACATACAAAAATGTACTTCATTATTTTATTTCGATTTTAAAGTCTTCAGCGAAAGTCCATCAAACCGACATCTTATTCTGGTTTGATTTTAATTATTCTTCTGCAATTAAAAATATACACAGGATCAAAAGATATATTTATCTAGTATTCTTAAAGTTTGTTGTGAACTAAAACTATATCTGTTTCCATATATCATTGCTTGAAAGGTATAAATATAATAAAATATTTATTGTGATGAATGAAGGCAATGTCGAATGTCAAATATAGTCGACAATAGCACTTATGGCAATAAACCATATAGTGCGGTTATCGGAGGGCACCTGTTGATTTGGTAACTTAACACCTAAAAAAGTTATGTCAGGATTGCTGACGAGTTATTCCCCCTTTTTAAATGAAGACAACTTGGTACAACGACAGCTTTGATAGAGGCTAAGTTTATGTGAAAAAAATAATTAGTTTGAACACTCAATTTCGTCACCCTCCCTGAAATCCTTCCCATTGTTGGATTTTGTTTCTGCTGTTGTTTTTCTTTTTTGTGTTTCAGCCATGGTAGTAGAAGGCAGGATCGTCACGGCTCCTGGTCAATGCCCATGGTTCTACTGTTTTTATCAAAAGACTACTCCACAACTCATTGGCACTTTGTGTTAGTGACAGAATTTTCCGCGCCGTTTCTGGTGTTGCAGATTTATGATATATATTTTATACTGATTGATTGACATCATATTGATTATATATGCTGTTTATATTGACGTGAATCAGTTGGTATCTGTTTCCCAGTATCACTGATCACTACTGACATCTGATTGATTAATTGATTGAATTTATTGTTTAATTGACTGAGGATGGTTTCCCAGAATCAATTTATTTATTTGATTGATGGCTTGCCATTATGGTCTATTGATGGATCGGCGGCCATCTTAATTGGTGGATTACTGTTTCCCAGAATCTATCAATTAATTTGTGTTGCAATTTAGATTGAATTTGTTTGATGGCGTGTCATAATGGTCTATTGACAGACCGTGCCGCCATATGTATATATTCATTAAAGCTGTGACCATAAATCCAAAATTGAAATTCTTTGTTGTCTGTGCATCTAATGATAACGAGTCAGAGGGAGGGTAAAATCCTGGAGACTATATTCGACAAAGGTACAGAAAGGGATCGGGGAAGTCCTGTTGATATTTCTTCTTTGACCCTTAATATATCTACCATATAGAATGTATATTGTAATAATCTCTGAGCAATTTCATGTAATATACACATATTGTTTTTACCGTTTGAATATATAGTTTATAGTATATTTATAGTAAACCTTCACGAGCCAGTCAATACAAAGTTTATAGCTATATATTATAGCTAGTTTAATCCTCTATGAGCCAATTTATGTATGAATCATAGCCGTATAGTATAAGCACTGCTATTCATATATAAAACCTAGTCGAGTAACTCTAGGGAATATCTTCCGATTCTCATATCAGATATTTTAAAGTAATAATGATCTTCAGCTTAATTCACCTGCATGTACTTGACTTTCACTTGAAAAATATGGAATTATTTTATTACATTGTTATACGCGGCGTTGCGTTCCGTTTGATTTTCTCAAATATTACTCTAATATAGTTTGAAGCGCACAAGAGGAAGTTTCGTTATATGACTGTGAGTTTTGCCGTTTTCTGATTGGTCTAGACCGTTCGGACAGTTTTTGACAAAATGCAATGTCAACCTGAGACCGATGAACACCTGTTCAGAAGGTGATATTGCAAACTTGTTTATCTGGCTATAAATAGACACAGGGAATTCCCTGTCTCTTGCACATTTTTCACCAATCAAAATAAAGCATTGTCGATCATCGGGCAATAGCCAAATCTAAATTGGCTGACAGCAGTGAGCTAAGATTAGGAAAGATTTTTTTACACATGTTAAATGTAGCTATATGTTCGAAAGTTATACTGTGTACAGCGGAAGAAATAAAAGCACTTACTAAGGATACATGGATCAAAATTCTCTTTATTTTTTGTCCAATTAGTCTTATGGCGCTGTCCTCGCTTCAAAATTGTTTCAAGTAGCAAAACTTGTACTTGTCGTTTCATATAGCAAACCAAATATTGACATTTTGTAGGTAATACAAAGAATTGCTAAACCTTTAAAATTTGATATTTCCCTCGGCCTCGGTGAACATCAACTTTCTCAGGATTAACAATTCCTCATATTAACCTTCATAAAGTCAATATTTTATCAGGTTGCACATGCACAAACGAATTCCGTTCAATGAATATCATCTGCAGTACAATCTAATCTACAATGTAAGACTAACGTTTTGTGTATTAACAGTTGCTTACCTACTAATCGCATATAGCTTATGTCGACCACTTGGACGATGAGTCTCTGAATCAAAGTGTTATCGACTCTAAATAAAGTATATAATTATTATTATTATAAGTATGTCATGTCACATGTACGGACAGTTTCTAATATGACATATGCATGGCATGGAAAGAGCGAAGATTGGTTGTTGTTTTTTTTTACCCTTTTTTATTTATTTGATATATGTATGTAGTCACAGTGGCAACCTCGGACTCCCGAGGGTTATTCTGTTGCCCAACCAATTAGCAATTCTAAATCCCTACAACAACAACAATATGGACCATAAAACAAAACTCCTTACTAAGTTAAACTAGCATTCCTTTACTTACAATGTGGTGCAGAGCCGGCTCGACATACCATGAAGTGCCAGAGCAAAGCATACTGAAACGTGGACTACCTCCATATGTATTATGACCATACAATTAGGGTGTCGCGAGTTTTGTGAAACTTGTGAAAATTGATTGGTTGTGCCCCACTACAACATACATATGAACTATAAAACCAAACTCCTCATTAAGTAAAACGAATATTATTCTACTTTAAATTGCACGCTTTGATGTGATAATTGTCTACCACATTAAAACAAAGACTAACGCCATCTTTTATTACCCTTGAAGTAATTTTAAAAAATATTTTAAATTAACATGTTAATGCATTTGTTTAATATTGCATTTTATATCAACTGTGGAGAAAGTTTTACTTTGCTAATAATGTTTCGTACTTTACTCCTCTGCGATACCACTATTCTCAAACAATAATCTTCATATTCGGTAATAATTATATAGTGGTTAAGCCGTTCCCCTTTCACCTAGCCGTCCGGGGTTCGATCCCCGGTGTAACGTTGAAAATGTACCTCCGTTGAAAATTGACCTCGGGTCAGTTTTCAACGTTGAAAACGGACCCCGATTGAAGTTGAAAATTGAACATGCCGTTGAAAATTGACAGCGTCTAGGGTCAATTCTCAACGGCAGGTCTGTTGAAAAATGAGCGTTGAAAATGACCTTGGCAAACTATCAACAGATGGTCTTTTGAAAAATGACCCTAGTACATTGTTGCACAGACATGATTCTCGAATTCTGTTATCGCCATTCCTAATATAAGCGACCCTTCTGTGCTGGTATTTAAGTTACGTAATTACTAAATTACGAAAATTACGAAATTTCGTATAGTTATCAAATACCTCATTTAAATATTTCAGGTGCTTGTATGTGTATTATGGAGAATGCGGCAATACAAAACTTTCATTTTTCTATTATTGAATTTTGTCCGTCCGTGTAGATAATGTTAATTTAATTGTTCTCAAACTGAGGAAATGCTATATAACACTGGGGTAATGTAGTAAATAAAAAGGAATTCTTGTCATCAACTGCATGCAAAGTTTGTACTGTGTGGTGTTCACAAAGTGTTACAAAACTACAATTATGGGATATTATCAATTTGTTTCTTAATGATTTTTTAAGATTATATTTTCGACGATCTTACGTTTGTCAGGTATTCAGTAATTGTTAATATATATTTATTCCCTGCAATACAAGAATACGTGTATTATTTATAGATCTGCGTATGAATCAGTTATGTTGTGTTCTGCGTATGGTAGGGTTGTGTTGTGTTGTTTTGTGGTTGTGTGTTTTTGTGTTGTGTGTTGTTTGTTGTGTGTTCATGTTGTGTGTTGTCGTGTTGTTGTGTGATGTTGTGTCGTTATGTTGTGTTGTTGTGTGTTGTGTTATGTGTGGTTGTGTAATGTTATTGTGTTCTGTGTTATTGATGTGTTGTTGTATACTGTGCGGCTGTGTTTTGTGTTGTGTTTTGTTGTTGTGTGTTGTGTTATTGTTCCGTGTTTGTTTAATGTGTTGTTGTGTGATGTTTTTGTGATGTGTTGTTGCGTTATGTTGTGTGATATTGTGTTGTGTGTTGCGGTATGATTGTGTTTTTGTGTTGTGTTGTGTGATGTGTTGCTGTGTGATGTTTTGTTGTGCGATTTTGTGTTGTGTGATGTTGCGTGGTTGTGTTGTGTGATTTTGTCGTGTGTTGTGTTGTTGTGTATTATTGTGTTGTGTTGTTTTGGGGTGGTGTTGTATTGTTGTTGAGTGGTTGTGTGTGTGATTGTGTTAGGTGTTGTGTTATGTGTTGTTGTGTGATGTTTTGTTGATATGTTGTGTTGTGTTGTGAGGCGTGTTGTTTGTTGGGTGGTGTTGTGTTGTTGTTGCGTGTTTGCGTGATGTGTTGTTGTGTTATGTTGTGTGATATGCTGTTGTGTGATGCGCTGTTGTGTGATGTGCTGTTGTGTTATGTTGTGTTGTGTTGTGTAGTGTTGTTGAGTGTTGTTGTTGGATGTTGCTGTATTATTGTTGCATGGTAGTGTGTTGTGGTGTGGTTGTGTTGTGTGTTGTTGTGTTGTGTGATGTTTTGTTGTTATGTTGTGTCGTGTTGTTGTGTAATGTTGTCTTGTGTTGTGTGGTTGTGTGATGTGTGATGTTGTGTTTAGTGTGATGTTATGTTGTGTGGTGTTGTGTGATGTGGTGTTGTGTTTTTGTTGTGTTTTGCTGTGTGGTGTAATGTGTTGTTGTGTGGTGTTGTGTAGTGTTGTTGTGTTGTTGGTGTGTTGATGTGCCGTGTGATGCTGTGTGGTTTCATGGTGTTGTGGTGTCGTGTTGTGTTGTTGTGTAAAACGAGTTCTTATGGGGTCACTTTTCAACGGGGGTCACTTTTCAACGGGTCGGTGTAAAAAATGCGTTTAAAGTTCAGTTTTCAACGCGTTCGGGGTCATTTTTCAACGTTGAAAAATGACCCGAGGTCAGTTTTCAACGAGGGTCCATTTTCAACGTTACACCGGCACGGACGCGAAAAGGTTAGGAGTCACATGGGTTTCCATCGACTGTAATGCCCCGCATCTATGTTACCTATATGCTTGTCGTAATGTTTTGCAACGAGTTATACGATACATTTAAGGTTATATTTCTTGATTAAATCAACAGTATATTCATATATTCAGTTTTGTTATGATATTTTTATGACAGTTTTCTCATATTGTAACCAATATGAAAGTAGTTGAACAATAATTATAAATATATATAAACTTTTCAGGAATATTTTCATATAACATTTGTAAAAAAAAAAAAAAAACAAAAAAAAAACACGATAACTCGATGCTAATTTGCATACTTAATAAATTGATTAGTTCACCCTTTCTGTACCGTTATCGACTTTAGTCACCACGATTTTACTCCCCCTCTGTCTCGTTGTCGACTATATTCGACCTTCATTATTGACTTCATTCTTCACAATAAATATGCTATTAGAAGTATTTCTTTAATGCAATAATATATGAAACAATAGTTTAACTTCACAACAAACTTTATGAATACTAAATAGATATTTATTTTTATCAAGTTTATATTTTAATGATAGAATAAAACGATACAGAACAAACAGACGTTATCATCAAATAGCGGTTTGTTGGACTTTTAAAATCAAAATCCAGATGTAGCTTTTATAAAATTCATCAAATGATTCCTTAGTTTATTCACATGATTCAAATGACCTTTGCATTTTTAAATAAAATAACTTTGCACACAACTGGGCCTTTTTAGCGATATTTTCCCAGAATTTAAGGGGCGAGACCAATACTAGTTACTACATTTGGGACGGAATCAGGAAATTATACAAAGTACAGAATGAATGGAAGTCTCTTATTTAACAATGGTAGAGAGAGGAAGGAGGAACAATTTCTGTTTCACTAGCTAGATAAGTATTCCACTATAGTTATAAGTTAATTATGTTGTCCAATGACAGAACGCGTGATACAAGTGTTGGCGATTGGTGAAGTACTATTCTGGTTTTCGATGAAGTGAAATTATAAAAGCGTTAATTGTTTGCAGCTTTAACATATAAACATTAAGGATATAAATATGATATAAACTTTATTTATTTTACATCGATTGAGAAACAAGTTATAAAACTTATGTTAATAACCATAAAATTTATATTGTACAAGTTCTGATTTAGCGTTATTACTCGATATATCCCAAATATTCCACTGTTATACATTTGTATAACACAGCTTAATATATATATATTTAATTGAATTATGTAACTTTTTTGTCTTGGAAATATGCCCGTTCCTTTCTTGTTTTGTTTATCTTAGGGGAATTACAGAGTACATATCTAATTATTTCTAAATATATCACAAATATAAGTTTCCATCCAAACAGCTGAAATACTACGGTGAAGCATTATTGATTAGTAAACAGTTTTATGGAAGTCTAAGATGCAAGTAATTTGGCGCACAGTAACAGACATTACACTTCTGAGAGTTCATTTTTGAAACGAAAAATGAAAAAAACCTACATTTTCACAATCAAACATATCTTATAACTAAACGCTGTTAATTAACTGATGCTGACCAGTTTGTTTTCTCTAGTACATACAAAGTATTTTGTGAAGTGCATGCTTAGAAATGATTACACTAAACATTTCGTGTGTTTACATTTATTTAATACAATTAACGACACTGATACGTGGCTTTGCGTTCCGTTTGATTCTGTCAGATCCTATAATTAATCTAACTCTAATATATATTGATTAGCGTACAAGAGGAAATTATGTAACACCTGCATTAGCGAATTCCGTTCCATGACTATCACCTACAATCTAATCCTAAGCTTAACATTTTGTTTACAAAGGTTTAACTACTAATGACGCATGCAATATCACATATACGGACAGTTTCTAATATGAATTATGCATGGCATGAAAAGAGCGAAGCTTGATTGTGTATTTTTATTCTCATTTTTTTTTAATTTGATATAAACATGTTTACCCACTGGCAATCCCGGACTCCCGAGGGTTATCTTATAGCCTAACCAATGGGTTTAGGTTTCATAAGTCCTTTTAACAGCCACGGTCATTTAAGGACATGTCATGCTTGTTTAGAGGAAAGCTGGAGTATCCGGAGAAAAACACCGACCAACGGTCAGTATCTGGCATCTGCTCAACTTGAGATTCGAATTCGCGAGGGCTTATGGTAATATGTCGAGAATTTTTAAGCAATCGGCAACCGCGAGATTTACATGTATTCGTCTTCTCGGCAGGTGGGAACATGTAGCACGAGCAGTAGGGTCTATGTATTCTCAAGCTGTGCACCGAGCAGTACGGACGAAGTTTATTACAATTATATTATTAGGGTGAAAATATTGTCAGGCTGCAGCGGTTTTCGCTGACTTAAAAAAAAATATTTTTGATCAATATTAATGACATATATATAGCGCTCTATAATTCCAGCGTTACACAAACGGACACAGATTTCCGGCGATTATCGCCAGTTTCTTCCTGTTAGTATGTTGCGTTGCTATTGTTGATCAGTGAGGCACCTCATTTCATTTATACATTGCTAGTATGCAAAAGAATATTTGTGTGTCTCATTCTTTGTATATGTATCTACAATACATGTAATTAAACATTGACTGCTATAGGCTACGCGGGATAGCACCGCAAGTTACGGAAGTATCCTATCAATGCACATAAATCATTTTGATCAACAGATAATTTCTATTCCCATTCGTGGAATCCCAACAACATGGCAGGCAAAGCGAGCAATTATAAATGCTAACATCGTAGAGTGGTAGCAATCAATACACATTAGCCAAGGAATGATGAGATAATCTACTTTTTATGTAACACACGAAGTGATTTTTCAATCCGTGATCTAAGCATAAAAAGTGTTTGCTTGTTATACGCAAATGTTTTTTACATAAAGTATAATCCATCTATCTCAGACTCGCTTCCCTCGAATACTCCTGAATACTTTGAAAAGATTACGTGGTTCCGACCGATTCACTGTATATCTCATCTGAAACAGATAGACCGAACCGCTATTTGTCGAATACCCCTGATTTCTCGAACATTAATATATTTATCTTTAAGTTTCATTAAATGCATAATGTCTGATTTTTATCCATGACTACCCAGTATTATTGTTATAATAGTTGAAAAAACTTTTATAATTGACTAAAATTGGGTAAAACACAGAATCGTCAAAATCACCCAAACATAGTTTACCAAAATTTAAGATTATTTTTTTTTGATTGGGTGACCAACCTCGGATGACTTGAATGTCCTGTTTTCTTCGAAATATTAACTAGGTCCCCTGTAGTTAGAGTTAAAGAAAATTGCTCCGTGTGTCATTTGTTATGTTCAATTCACCGAAAAAACTGTTTTCCCGGATTTTAATTCTTAACCTAATTTACACATATAGTAGATATACAGATGTTTGATGCAGAAATCGTGAACTCACTTTTTACGGTATACAATGGGAGGACCGAGAGCGATGTTTTATTTTCGTTGTCTCAAAATGCTAAGCTTATGCTGGGTTTTTTTAATTGATAATTTAAGACATTTCTTTCTATTGAAAATCTGAAAAAAGCTAAGGTTAAAAGCATACTTCTACTCAAATGTTTAAGCAAAAAATAGCAAAGAACTTCCGACTATGTCAGGTTTGGAAAGGCAGTTATAATGGAAAGAAGACCATTGCAGGCCCTGTTGACCATTTGAAATAACTAAAAGAAAATTACTGATATTTTGTAGGGACTACTGGTTGTACTTTCCGTATACACAGTTTTAACAAAATTTGGCTCTATACAGTTTCTATTACGTTTTTACAATTTGCTTGAAGACCACCTTTGTATTAAACATTTCATATAAATATTAAGAAGTTTGATATAAGCTTTAAACTTTGTTTAAGCATTGATGTCACTATTTTTTTTTATTTTAGCGGGGTATGATAAAACAATTGTTTGCAAATTGTGTGAAGCCGCGTTAGCAGATTCTCACAAAAGTTTGCAAACAATTTATTTTTGATAAGGCGATAAAATTTTAAAAGAATAGTGACGTCAATGCTTATAATAATTAATTTGATTTTTGATAAAATAAAATATGTTTATATGTACCATTCTAGTGATTTTTCAAGTGGTTCTTTTTCCTGAATCAATACCTATCTCTATTTTGAGGTCGGGGTTTTGGGCCATTCTCGGATTTGTTTTTCATAATGGTATGCTAAAAAGTATTGGCCAATCAGAAAGTCAGATTTGGGTATGAAAACAAAGAAAAACTAATTGTATATATTTCAATAAAGAAGCAACAATGATATACTAAATGAAAAATATTGTTTATTGTTATATAACAAAGAGAAACAATCAAATCATCAACTAAACAACAATAAACACATAAATTGTTTGTAAGCTCAGCCAATGCTTTTTCAATCATTTCTTAATTTGTTATTTTGTAATTTCTGAGGAGATCTATATCCCGATCTTTATCCCGACACAAATAGTATGATATCAGAACCAATACGTACACTGTGTCCCTGTACAACTACCGCTATTGACTGTACATACATTTGCAAGATGCATGCTTACGTATAGAAAGCAATTGGTATATCAGCACCACAAAAAGAAAACAACGATTTTCTGATGTTTTATGTAATGCAGCGATGGAAAAATACACCCCTGCATCAGATTACACTGGTACATATAACATCTAGCATGATAAGATAACAGTTCCATATATCAGCTAAAATAATCAATAGATTCGTATAGCACCTTACATATTCAATAAATTTAAGTATTTCAACTGTAGATAATATAGCAGTATTTGATTACCCGATTCGTATCACTTACTTAAGCAGTATATGACGTCGTACATCTGAATTTGATCCGATCGTGTATTATAAGGGATGGCATTACTACAGTTTTACGGATTAGTAGGGTTTCACAACGATTTATTAATCCTTTCCGGATACACCAGATGGGATTATACATCCATTAGGAGATGAGATACAGATATTAAGTTTTGTAAGCGTGTGTGTTGAAAGTAATGATGTCAATTTTCAGATTTTTTTCTGTTCGAATATTCGGCAAGTTCAATATTCGGTGCGAAGGCATATATATACTTTTGTCGGAAAGGTAAAAATAAAAACAAACACATGTGCCTTGGAGCAATCCTCTTATCTTGTATCTAAATGATAACAGTAGGTAATGTTATCAACTGTTTGTTTGTTTGTTTGATTAATTTACGTACGGCCTCCCATGTATGCGGTGTATAGTGTGAATGAATTGTGAGATGCGTGCTTTTGGAGACTGGTATATTCATGTTGTGTCTTCTTGTATAGTGGAACTTTTGCCCTTTTTATAGTGCTATATCACTAAGAATACCACCGAAGACACCAAGCAACACACCCTACCCGGTCACATTATACTGACAACGTTATCAAGATTACATCTATTGAAATGTGGGTGTACAACGTTATGGTTTTGTATGATGTTTGCGAGCATAACGTCATAATTTTCGGAGAAAACGACGTGAATTACGCTCACAGAATAATGACGTAACAATCGATACCTACCCGCAAGGGGACTAATTTTGTAATTTGCAAAGACGGGATATTAAAGTAAAACTACTGTAGCACATAATATTCGGTGGTTTGTTATTTTTAAACAAAATCGCAAAATAACCCCAATGGGCCCCAACCACAACATCCACTCGTATACAGTGCTTGAACTACTCTTTAGAGGAAGCAAAAATATTAGAATCACAGGATATCGTGCTCTACAAGTAAGGTAGACAGACCGATGTACGCGTTTACTGTCACGGCTATAATTACATATGTATCACGTACGTATATCACATGTCAAGTAAGGGTGTTCTGGTTTGAGAATCCGCCATGATGTTTTAGTTTTTGTTTCGCACGCACGCGCTCATTACTGCTGATGGACGGGGATATATGAATTTCGAATGAGACTCAAACGATAGGTTTTACTGGGCTTTTTATATAATATTTATTTGGTCGATATTTTTGAATTTTATAATTGAGAAGAAAGTGTAAGTAATGGAATATATAAAGTAAGCTGTATAACCCCTGGCATCTGTTTTCAACAGTGAAATCTAAATGATCAGTCGCGTTAATGGGTAAGATTTTTTTCTGCTGACGTTGTCGATTCCGTATGCTTAATACTTTAAAATTAAAACATATATACAGAAATTATCAATGTATACTATTTCATTAACAGAATAAGCTACATTAACAACTAAATCAAACATGCATGCTAAATACGTGCAAGACGTGGATGAATATGGTACATGAAAAGAGAGTTATATTTAAGATTTAAATTTTGTATATATATTAACTAAAATGGTGGAATAAACAATACACTCTTTTAGGATATACTATAACGTTAGGTTTGTTACTAGCTATTAATAATGTAATTTTGACATTTGTTCATCAGCTTATATTATTATACCTCACCGCTGAGTCACAGTCGCTGATTGGTCAAGATACGTCACATGTGAAGGCGACAAAACACCGTGTATCCCGCTGAACGTCATGTTCAAAAATCATGTTTCCCTCATGCGGAGCCCCTTGTACGTTTAGAAAGAGTTGTCGTTCGTGTAAGGGAACTCTCCGAGGTATTCCGATAACAATCAAAATCGATGGTAGACGACGCTTTCGACCGAGGAAATCATAATGTATTAAAATTCTTATGATAAAGGATACAGATAACACAATTACACTCATGTAGTGTTTATATGGTGTAACGTGCTCAAGGGGGTTGATTTGGGCTGAAAGATACGGTAGGTCTAACTACTGTAACGTTAGCCCAACACGGCAACAGTGTTTTGGGCAAACAACTATACGTTAGACTTATTAGCGCGAGAAAAAGTTCATTTGTTTGGTATAATAAACAATGTATTGCCCTGACAATAGGGAGACATGACGCTTAATTAGTTTACCCGCGGCAAATCATATTTCCCTCGGGAATTATGACATGCCTTGGGTAAACAAAGCGTCATGTCTCCCTACCGCCAGGGCAATAAATGTATAATGTAAAAACTCTGATTTCGTATATATCTATATACATGTATCATTTAAATCTTGCTCAACCAGACCACCAATTAAGATATCAAATAGATTTTCCCCTATATATGGTGACTACCCGTCTTTCACATGCAGTTATCTCCCCTTCTCATTGTACAACAATGACGGACGAAGCGTAAAACGTCATTTTTATTTCTGCTATAGCTAAGATTTAACAAAATATGGTGTATGATATCGATGTAAAAATTGCCGTATTTGTGTCATCAACTTTCGTAAACCAAACATGTGGTCGACCTCAGCAGACTGGATCTACAAAGAAAATAATGCTCGCACATTACAATATTCGATAAACGCAATATTGAATTACGCAATGTGTGAATTAAATGTTTCAAATAATCGCTCTGTGGACATATACCAGCACGATTTCCTCATATTAGCCAGAAGGAAAGCGTAAACAAACACAAATGCGTTTATGTTATTTACCTGGATCTCCATGTGCAGGTGGTGTCGACGTCAGTCACGTGATACGATTAGGAATTCCGACAAAACCCAAAGGTACCAGGAATATATATATGATCCCCTGATTTGTCTTATAGGCCGACATATGCTTTTGGGGAGCTAAATCATCAAGTTACGTGTCCATGTTCCAATATCAAAAATTTAAGCGACAAATCGTTACCGTGAAATTAGCATGAAATATAACTTTAATTGTCCCTTTAAAATGTTTTCGTCTTAAACCGAATTCAAATGCCGCACCCATACAGAGCTGATTAATATATACAATTTGTATAATAAGCCTGCAGCAGACACTGGGTTTAGTGCGCTTGAATGTGTACCGCTCTTAATTAAAAGTTTGAATATTGTGTTAATTACCATAGTTTCTTCAAAATAGTTTTGATTTTGAGATATAATACAATGCAATACAATACAATGATATTAATTTAAAGTCGCTTATCAGGTACAAGTAGCATCAGTTTTTCTAGCTATTATTGCGACAAACAAGTATAACGTGCATGTACATGATACTAACAAAATTTAGGAACAAAGTATATCAAGCTATAATAATACGACCATATACCACAGGAATCTATTATAAGCTGTATTAGTTAAAAATCAACATGTTTTATTTAAAAACTGTGTTACTAAATACAACATATATAAAACAGATTAACCTGCAATTTGCATATATGCTAACATAGCAAAGGGAACAAATGAGGATTAGCTGAAATGATAATGATGCAAAGCAAATAAGCAAAGACTCAACACAAGAAACAAAGCTAAACCAACAGAAATAATCATATGAAAAGTAATTAGCACTTAAAATTTATAGTCAGACATACGTATTGTTAAAAGTTATCACAAAGCGACAGCGGACAAGCATTTGGAACAAGATTAAAATGGAATGGTGACTGGTCCGTGAACGAGGGCAGTATCAATAGAGCAGGGTGGTCGGGTAGTGTGGTATATAAGCAACTCGCCTTTCACCTAGCCGGCCTATGCGTATGTATACATGTAAACCTTGCGATTAGCAGGAGTTCCTAAAGGGGATATTTTGCGGATCGCTAATTACTTCAATTCATTTTATTCTGTGGACCTTACGGTACATAAGTACAAATTACATCATGTAAAATATACAATTGATATATCAAAAGAGATGGAGAGTGATTTATATAATAGATATTACATTTTCAGCCAAATGTCTCATAATTTTTTCTGACATTTTCTTAAAAGCAAAATGAATAAATTTACCAGTATTTTGTAATTCTTTACCGTTGTTAACGCTTGATAATTTAACTAATTTAAAAACACTTTGTCTTCTGTAATAATATTTCTTAATATCCTTTTGGCGTAAATCAACATAAAATGGACATTGTAATAGAAAGTGATATTCATCTTCAAGTTCATTTAAATCACAACATGTACACAATCTATTCTCTCGTGGGATATTTTGTTTTATACCCTTTTCAATATTCAGATAGTGTGCCGAAATTCTTATTTTGGTGAAACATCTTTTATACACAGTGTCAATAGGCTTTCTTAAATAAAATTGTAAACAAAAATTATCATTTAAATGTTTATACAGTATACCTCGGGTTGCATTACTTACATTGTTGATAGCCTCTTGTCTATACGTATATCACATTAATTCTATTCTCAATAATATTAAATGTATAACAGTCAACATAACTATCATTCCAGAGGTATTTTAATCCAATGCTTGCTAGTTTATTTCTAATGTTGATTGACCACTCATCATTAGTTTCAATTCTAGTATCTAAACATTTTTAATACGGTTAGAAGTACCTTTTAGTTTTATCCAATACTTTAAAAATTCAATTTTTTCTGAATATATAAACAAAGGCAATTTTCCTAGTTCTAAATAGACAAAAAAATCATTACAAGTTGTTTTATTTACTCCAAGTACATGTTTGCAAAAGTAAGTGTGCACCTTTTCTACACCAGAAGCCTTATGATGTCCCCAAATTTCATTTGCATATCCCAGTATACTATCAATATATGTATCAAAAATAAAACACTGTGTCAAAATATAAAATGCATGATTTTTCAACTTACTACATATGGAAAAATAAGCTTTTCTTCCTTGATTTGCAACATGAATTTGAGTGTTCTTAAATTTACCATTGTAATTAAATATAACATACCAAGATAAATGAATTCATCGACTACATCAATGTTAACATTATTGTAAGTCCAATGTTCATTTTCCCTCTGTCTACCTCTGTTTCTGAAAATCATTATTTTGTCTTATCAACATAAGGAGTCAACTTACAATCGTTATTATATTTATATAACGTATCAATCATTTCTTGCAGAGATTTGGGCGACTCAGCAAGCAGAACTATATATATCATATGCGTACATAATCAAAAGCAAGTCAAACCAATTTCTACTGATGGACAGTTCTCTCTTATAAAACACATTTCACAATCATTGATATATAAACTGTCCAAAATCGGTGACAATATTTCGCCTTGGAATAGACCGATCGTGTTTCTATAATATTCAGACAAAATCCATTATATTTGATACAATATTTCACATTTTGGTAAAGTGATTTAATGATTTTAGCATGTTTCCATCGATTCCCTGATTTATAAGATTAATCCATAAAATATCATTAGATCAAATGCTTTCTTATAATCTATAAAGCAGCAATATATATTTTTTTTACTTTTTAAAGTTTTGTTTATCAATGTATGTTAAACGAAAATTTCATCAATTGTAGAACATTCAGGCTTAAAACCAAATTGGGCATTTGTTATTACATTATAATTCCGATCCCATTTCATCAGCCTTTTATTAAGTATCGATGTGAATAATTTACCCATACAACTAACTAATGTCAGCCCCCTATAATAATTTTGGTCAATGATATCACCTTTTTTGTAAAATGGTACTACACAACCCTTTGACAATGACACTGGAAAAAAACCAGACTTAAATATATTATTGAAAACATTAGTAATACACAGAAGTAGTTCATTCGAACAGTCTATTAAAACCCCAATCAAAATTTAATCGTCGCCCCTTTTCAGATTTTGTATGGCAGCTATTACTTCATAGGTACTTATCTGCATGTCTAACTCTTCAACAATATATCCGTTTCTTGAAATGTAGATATTGTCAAACTCCTTATTATTCAAGTTTTTGAAGTTGGTATAAAAATCATCAATCTTTAAATCCGACTGAGATACTTTAGCTTTTTGTTTTGAGAAATATTTAAAGTATTTTTTTCGGATTATTTTTTTCCGAATCAGATCTAACATATCCCCTTCATATCTCTTGTATTTTCTTTTCAATTTATTTTCATATCTTTTGTATTCTGTTTTTTGTCAAAAAGTATATGATTATTAACTTCTGACTTAACTTTATTAAAATTTGTCAAAGCCTTTTTATAGTCAGCATACTTTTTCTTACATTCATTTGTAAATCATGGTTTATCATCACAATTTTGAGCTCTAATTGGCTCAGATATTTAACACTTCGAATACGCTTAACAATACACAATAATTTTTGTTTGTTTGTTTGATTTATTAACGTCCTATTAACAGCTATGGTCATGTAAGAACGGCCTCCCATGTATGCGATGTGTTGCGTGTATGTTGCTGGAGGTGCGTGTTTTGGGAGACTGCGGTATATTCATGTTGTGTCCTCTTGTATAGTGATACTATTGCCCTTTTTATAGTGCTATATCACTGACGCATGCCGCCGAAGACACCAAGCAACTCACCCCACCCGGTCACATTATACTGACAACGAGCGAACCAGTCGTTCCACTCCCGTTATGCTGAGCGCTAAGCAGGAGCAAAAACTACCACTTTTATAGACTTTTGTGTGTCTCGGCCAGGGGACAGAACCCATGGCCTTCCTCACAGGGGCGAGCGCTCAACCAAAAGCCAAAAGTGAGGTGATGTCAAGGGAGACGTTAGGAAGAATTAAATAGTGACATAAATGCTCAAGTAGATATCATAATCATTTTTCATTATTTCGCGGATTCAATTTACGCAATCATAGCAACGTGCCGCGATACCGCGAAAATTTCATCCCCGCGAAAATAACCGGCCATATGGTATCTGTTACTCTATCACAAAACAGTAACTTGAACACATATATCGGTAATTCGAACATATATAGTACCTCGAATACTTATCAGTTATTCCAGAACATATAACAGCAAGACCTGTTTTTTTTAAGTAAGTCGCCAGTTCCGACTACCCTTTTCATTCCTCTTTCAAGTAAAATTATCTGTAGCACACGATACTCATTGACACGTCAACTTTGAATCAAACGGTTTCGCTGATTTCAGCATTTAAACAATTTAGAAATTCCATTTTGAATGGTAACTCTTATCTCGGGGGTTCTGAAGCAATATATAAAGGGATTATTTAGAGAATTTACACTAGACAGCGATAGCATCACGTGTCTAGTCGTTCTACTGGTTGTTTCCAATAGATGGAAACCTTGCATCAAAAATCCTAAGTTCAATGGTGTTACAAATATAACGAGGTTGATGATGATAAAGATAATAGTCAATGTGCTTTTAGATTCAGAACTCAATCTGGTAGTTTGGCGTTCGTGTTCCCGGCTGATTCTCTCC
>SAYR01019144.1:6217-35232 GCA_004382745.1 Argopecten irradians irradians | reverse complement strand
ATAATTTAAAGTCGCTTATCAGGTACAAGTTAGCATCAGTTTTTCTAGCATTATGCGACAAACCAAGCTATAAACGTGCATGTACATGATTACTAACAAAATTTAGGAACAAAGTATATCAGCTATAATAAATTACGACCATATACCACAGGAATCTATTATAAGCTGTATTAGTAAAAATCAACATGTTTTATTTAAAAACTGTGTTACTAAGAATACAACATATATAAAACAGTATTAACTGCAATTTGCATATATGCTAACATAGGCAAGAGGGAACAAATGAGGAGTAGCTGAAATGATAATGATGCAAAGCAAATAAGCAAAGACCCAACACAAGAAACAAAGATAAACCAATCAGAATATTAATCATATGGAAAATGCTAAAGTTAGCACCTTAAAATTGGATAGTCGAGGACATAGACGTATTGGTTAAAAGGTATCAAAAAGCGGACAGCGGACAAGGCATTGGGCAAGTTAAAATGGAAATGGTCGTGAGACTGATCCGCGAGAGGCAGGTATCCAATTGAGCAGGGTGGTCGGGTAGTTGTGAGTATAAAGCAACTCGCCTTTCACCTAAGCCGGCCTTATGGCGTAGTGATATACATGTGAAACCGTTGCGATTAGCAGGAGTAGGGGATATTTGTGCGGATCGCTAATTGACTTCAAGTTCATTTTATTCTCGTGGACCTTACGGTACAGAAGTAGCGGTACAAATTAGCATCATGTAAAGATAAAAGATTCGATGATAACAAAAGAGATGAGAGAGTGATTTATATAAATAGATATTACATTTCTTCAGCCAAATTGTCTCATAGATTTTTTATGTTCTGACATTTTCTTAAGAAGCAAAATGAATAAATTTACCAGTATTTTTGTAATTCTTTACGTTGGTTAACGGCTTGATAATTTAAGCTTAATTTAAAAAACTCTTGTCTCTCTGTATAATATTTTCTTAATATCACTTTTTGCGTAAATCAACATAAATGGGAAATGTAATGAAATAAAAAGAAAGATAAAAAAGAAAGTAGTGAAAGAGTAGGAAAAGTATTCATGTATTCAAGTTCATTTAGAATCACAAATGTACACATATCGTGTTTCTCTCGTGGTTTTTGTTGTATACCCTTGTTCAGATATTCGAGTATATAGTGTCGCCGAGAAATTCTTATGTGTGGTGAAACATTCTGTTTATACACAGTGGTCAATAGGCTTTGCTTGAAATAGAAATTGTTAACAGACAAAATTTATTCATTGTTAAGATGTTATTACAGTATACCTCGGTTGCATTTACTTACATTGTTGATAGGCTCTTGTTCATATCGATCATATGCTGTTCAGATAACGTATTCCATAAATATGGTTAAGACAGCAACATAACTATCATTCCAGAGTATTTTAATCAAATGCTTGCTAGTGTTATGTTTCTAATGTGATGTGAACAAGGTTCATCATAGTTTCAATTGATAGTCAGAACAATTTGTAGATACGGTTAGAGAGAGTACCGGTTTTAGTGTTCCCAATACTTGTAAAAATTCAATTTTTTTCTGAATATCATAAACAAAGGGCGAGATTTTCGCGTCAGTTCTAAATTGACAAAGGAAAAATCATTGACACAGTTGTTTTTATGTTACTCGCAAGTACTAGGTGTTCGCCAAAAGTGATAGTGGTTATGATGCACGGTTTTCTAACACCAGAGAGCCTTATGGATGTCCCCAATTTTCATTTGCAGTATCCCAGGTATACTATCAATATAGTGTATCAAAAATAAAAAGCACTGTTGTCAAATGATATAAAATGATGATTTTCAACTTACTACATATGAGAACATAAGCGTGTCTTCTTTGATTTGCAACAGAGGATTGGAGTGTTCTTTGAAAGTTACGCAGTTGTAATAAATATAGACATACCAAGATAAATGAATGGCATTTCATCACTACAATCATGTTTAAATTATTGTAAGTCCAGATGTTCCATTTTCCTCTGTTCTCCTCTGTTCTGGAAAACATTATTTTGTCTTATCAATCATAAGGACTCAATCTTTTACTAATGCGTTATGTATGAGTGTTATATAACGTATCAAAATTTCTTGGCAGAGATTTGGGCCGACTCAGCAAGCAGAAACGTGAGTATATATCATATGCGTTACAGTAATCAAAAAGCAGGTAGATCAAACCAATTTCTACTGATGGACAGTTTTCGCGTCGAATAAAACGCCATTGTCGACAATGGATTGGGGGATAGTATAAATGTCAAAATCGGTTGAAGCAATATTCGCCTTGGAATAGGACCGATCGTGTTTCATAATATGCAGACAAAAATGCCATTTTATATTGATAGAGCAAGATTTTCACCATTTTGGTAAAGTTGATTTAATGATTTTTAGCATGGTTTGCAAGTCGTTTCCCTGATTTAGAAGATTAATCCATAAAAATTCATTAGAGTCAAATGCTTTGCTTAATAATTTATAAAAGCAGCAATATAACTTCTTTTTTTTTTTTAACTTTTTTAAAGTTTGTTGATCAATGTGAGTTTTAAAGCGAAATTTCGATCAGAATTGTAGAACATCAGTGCTTAGAGACCAAATTGGGCATGTTATTACATTATAATACCGAATCACCATTGTCATCAGCCTGTTTATTAAGTATCGATGTGATATAATTACCCATACAACTTAAATAGGCTAGTCCAGATACGGGTTTTAATACGCATGAATTGCAAAAGAATTATTTTAGTAAATCGAAAGAAAAATGTATTTTGAATTATATGTAAAAGAGTCGCCAAAAGAATGCTATAATGGGAAAGTTGTCAGATTGATTGTCAGAAAGTTTTGCCTATTTTTCGCTTATTTAAACATGTTTGGGTATGTCCTCCGAACATGTGAAATTGGTGAACTTGCGCGGTTACGACGACACGATATGCCAACTGCTCTTAACGCATTGTATGCAACTAAACAACTATAAATCACATCTTGATTATCATAGTAAGTCAGTATAATCGTGTTTATATGTGCAATTACGACAGCTATGCTTTTTAAATGTGATTATTACTCTAGTTAGTGAAACAATTTTAAAAAACGTCTGCTTCGACCGAGTGATTGCGCGTTGAGTACTATCAAAACAAAAATAATTAGGAGCCCCCCGCCTACTGAACTTAGATATATTTAAGTTTTTTAAATTAAATAGTGAATGGTTATAACGAAATCAAATCATACATGCATGGAAATTAGTTGTCACGATATGTTTATTACTAGCGGTTGTTGAAATGTAAACATTGAATAAAAAGTTCGTTGGGTCACAGCCATAGAAATATTGTATTGAAGCCTGTGGTTGCCCGTTTCCTTGCCGTTTTTAGGTTTTGCGTACTTGTTATTTGCAAGATCAAATAACACTTTTTAAAGGACCATTCTATCTTTGTTTTAAATATGTTCTGTTTATTTTATAAGATGTAATTTATAAAATTTTATGTTATAATTATTTTAAGTGTATAACATGTCTCGAATTTAAAAAGAAAACAACATTTTTGGCTTATCTTTTCTGACAAGCACATACTTTTCCGTCATGTACAAATACATGTAAGTAAGACGGATGTTCAGGCACATAATGGGTTGTTGTAGTTCAGTAATAACTGTAATAAATTTGTGCTGTATTGATTCGAGATTTTATTAATATCTCTTTGTTTTGTCACAAGACTCGCAAAATATTACTGCTTAGTAGAAATGACGTCACTATAGAATTACTTGACGTCACCGAAAGATTTGCGGACGTCATGAATAGGAGATACATTAACATGACCAAAGAGTTGCCTCATGCTTGTTGTATCTTCACAACTTCACTATCGTTATCTTCTTTCAATAATCAGGATATTATAGTTTTATAAGTTATATACACCAGGAAGTGAGTGTTTAAAATTTACTTCCAATTGATACATAAAACACGTAATATATTAGGAATGCATATGCTATGTATTGTCTCCCTCGGGTGTTTCCCCCCCTCCCCCCCCCTCTCTCGTCTTCAAATATAAATGTATTGGAATTTCTTTTGTATTGAATTTCTTTTAACTTAAACGATTGCGTTCGGACTATTTTTATGTTTCAATTTTTCATTCTTAACAATATATATGTTTTCTGTTTGATTTACCTTAACCGTATAAACTTATAAGGTTTGTGTAAGTTAACACCGAATTTTTATCAGTAATTCAAAATATTCGGTTACTAAAAGATTTATCGTTTTCTTCATAAATATTTCAAACCTAAAATGTAAACAAATAGCAAACCATGAACCCTTAATGCAATACTTTACAAATTATTGGCATACACAAGCTCAAAACTTCTAAAAACCGGGAAAATGGAAAAATAAAACATACACGCACAAAACGAAACAGAAAAAAATAAAAGGCTTGCAACATTGAACGTAAATATGCTGGATTATCTTCACAGGAGTTTACGAGATTTTAGGAACGGAATTTTCGCTTCATAACCATTTATTATATGTACTGTATTAGAGTTTGTGTTTTTTAAAATATTAATTTCAAAATTAATATACATGACGCATTCCAGTATCAGGACAATTGGAGCCGAGTTGGACAATTACTTATAGTTTAATTTTATCCTGAGCCATAGATGGGAAATGATTGAAAGAGTCGGCTTTTATTGATCCAAGATCGTTGCCTAATCACCAACCAGGATATTAAAGAAAAAACAGGAATATGTGCAAATATGTATGTTATTAACAGGAATATTATATAATAATTAAAAACCTTTCCTATTTTCCCACTATCCTCATTTGGATATACATGGTTCCACGTGACGGTCAATATTCCTTTGTGAACTTCATTTGCACAAACGCTGCATTTCAGGGTGGCCTCTTGACAAACGCCTTTTCTTTTGATTTACTATGCACATTCGAAATTACGACATTTGTGAAGAAACGGACATATCTAAAATAAAAAATTAAGGACCCCTCGGTCATTTATTTGAAATTCTACTCAACAAAAGGCTCAAAAGAAAAATAAGTTTATGCTGGAAATTCTGATTTTTTAGAAATACTTCAGTGTACATTACGTCTGGTACTTTGTGGACTACTTTGAATAGTCAAGAATAAGTAAGACAGAAAAAAGTTGAATCATTAAGCCATCGGTACCGAAAAACCCCCAATCAGATGTTCATAGACCATTTTTAAGAGGGTCTTAGGTCTAAGGATGTAGATAAAAAACTCGGTAAAACTCATATTCTACGATGGATATATCATTTACGTAGTACAAGAAGGGAAAGTACGGCCGAGAAAAAAATCTCCCCCACCATGTTGATTTAAGGCTTTTCCGTTTTCTCAGCGATATTCAGTCATTCAGAAAAACGGTTGCAGTACTACCGTATGGAAAGATCGATCATTTGTCGTTCAAAATACATCCTAACAACAAAGTGTCGTCCCAAGAGGATAGCACGCCTCGTTTCAAACAAAAATGACACAAAAATGTCCTCAATTGGATTTTGTATATAAGGGTAATCGCTTTTAATCTCATTGGCTGACCTTGAAAATGGATAGATTTTGTCACTTGCGCGGGACACATGCATGCCGTTTATTACTGGTGTAACACACACATCAAGAGACATTCGTGAAAATGCATACTTAATGTATAAATTGTAAATATTCTCAAACCTCTGTGTTTCGTGAGTCATTAGGTCGCTCACTTGGAAATTAGTGATAGAGCGCGCAAGTGTCTACATCCTCCAAACGATTCAATAGAAGTATCATTATTTATGAATTTTTGAATACACGTATAAATATTTATTAAATTAATGAAAAGCATTTTAATTTCTTATTTGTTTTAGTGCTAATCAAAAAAAATATTGTATCAAGTATTGACTTTTGGCTATAAATTGGTTATTAAAAGTTATACTGCTCGTCATGACTGGATGAAGATATTGACATACTAATTTTTCTTCAGTTAAATCTTTTGAAAACTGTCTGAAAAATTATTCAAAGGGCCAGGTCAAACACGTATGTTGCTTTCAAGACCGTGGTCGGAGTGTGTAAAATGAGTTCCGTGTAAATAGCGATCGCCCGAAGCTAAGCGATTAAAAAAAAACCAGATTTGTTAGGTTTGTCTTAATACAATATTGTATTTGCAACCGAGGTATGATATGATAAATATTGGTTGATCCTTATTTCTTAAACTCACATAATCACTCTAAACACCAAAAACTTTCATTTCGAGTTTTACTATTTATATAAATTCTAATAGTATTATCTGGAGAATTACAAAAGGATTCAGGACTGGGTTTTTTTAAATAATGATGTATGGGAAACATCAAACGTAATGGGCGTGGAAGTGACTCGCAGAAATGCCGGATTGAAGTACAGCAATAATCTAGGCTACTGTATGTTGGTGCCCCAAAAACGCTATTCAACATACAGTAAGGTGCTATAAAGTCGAGGACGTAAATTAGCTCTATAAATCCGTTGCATATAATTGTATTAAACCATACGTTAACTTGTCGAAGGGTGATATTTAAATCACATCTGCACCACTACTTTTAAATGTCTATTTTTATCTTTGATACCAGTTTTTGAACGAGGAAATAGTTCCAAAGCGAGAAATACATACATTTCTTAGAGTTAAGGGTTCTACGGGTAATTCTTGTTATGAAAAAATTAGCGGCGACCTCAACCGACTCAAGGCAAGATGACTGCTGCTGATTCGGTCCATTTTTATGTGTTAATTTAGTATTGTTTGTTAGAATATTTTCAGTTTATTTTCATAGATAATTTAGTCTTAATCATTTCAATCCATTTTCATAGATAATGATAATATGTAGTAAAACATCGTATTGATCCAATTAGGTCACTTTCTGTCAACAATATTATCTCACTTCGGCGATCGCTTATTTCCGGAATTCATTACAGTGCACTTCGACCACTCTTGAGATATTTTGGAGTGTCTATGAAAAACAACACTTCTTAGTTTCCCCTATTCCCAGTACAACTGACGAAGATTGTTCTTTTATTCTTAATTTGTTAGCCAATATGGTGTCTATTGTAGTCCCATGGGATTTCGACTGACCCATGAAATTACAACACTTGCGTTAGAATCATGTCTCGATTATTTCAAGGCAATTTCAGCAAAATCGCACTTCCAGAACCATGAAAAAAAATATCAAAGATCGTGTTTTCAAAATGGCAGCCGGGCGGGCCATCTAGGATTTAGTATCGAACCCATGAAAAAAATGTTTAGTGTGGACCATGTTAAGGATGCATATCAGTACACTTTTTCAGCTGCAATATCACCAGTAAAACTTTAGAAAAGAGGTTTAAAATGTGAAAAGTTTACATACTGCTGACGACGGGAGGACGATGGAAAACGGCATGATCGAGATTTGATTTCCGGAAAGCACGCGCATGCGCATATGGCGACATCTGCTGTAAATCCTTGAATTAATGCTAATATGAAGTCTACTGTGGCTTTCGGTAAAACCAAGCAAAGAACAAAAAAGATTCTGTTTTGCAAGAAAAACATAACGATTGAAATTAGTTATTGATGAGACCACTTATCAACGTCTTACGTTTTTTTTCCGTTTGCTGCATTTTATGGAAAATAGTGGATGTATTGTCATCTTTGGAGGCTATTTTTAGCATTTTCCCCTTCTCAAAAAATTCTTGGACTTTTTAATATAGTAAGGGGTGACCAGTATATTCTAGAATTTAACAAATGTGTATAAAATAAATTCTTTTGGCAATTTTGTCAGATTACTCCTTATTGTTTGGGGTAAATATAGCTAGCGTCTTCATATACACTATCATAATATCAGCACCCACATTACTTAATATATTTTGGTCAATGATATCACCTTTTTTGTGAAATGGTTACTACACAACCTTTTGACAATGTACAACTGGGAAAAACCCGACTTAAATATATTATTGAAACATTAGTAATACCAGAAGTATGTTCATTTGAACAGTCTATTAAAACCCCAATTAATAATGTTATCGTCGCTATAGGTTTGGCTTGTTGCCCCTTTCAGATTTTGATATGTGGGCGCAGGCTATTACTTTCATAGGTTACTTATCTGATGTCTAACTCTTCAACAATAATATCCGTTACTCGAAATGTAGAAGTGATCAAACTCCTCTATTATATTCAAGTTTTTGAAGTTGGTATAAAAATCATCAATCTTTAAATCCGACTGAGATACTTTACCTTTTTGTTTTGAGAAATATTTAAAGTATTTTTTCGGATTATTTTTTTCCGAATCAGATCTAACATATCCCCTTCATGTCTCATGTATTTTCTTTTCGATTATTAACTTCTGACTTAACTTTATTAAAATTTGTCAATGCCTTTTTATAGTCAGCATACTTTTTCTTACATTCATTTGTAAACCATGGTTAATCATCACAACTTTGAGCTCAGACACATAACTCTTCGAATACGCTTAACGAACTTCACAATAATTTTTGTTTGTTTGTTTGATTTATTAACGTCCTATTAACAGCTATGGTCATGTAAGGACGGCCTCCCATGTATGCGATGTGTTGCGTGTATGTTGCTGGAGGTGCGTGTTTTGGGAGACTGCGGTATATTCATATATGTCCTTTTGTATAGTGGAACTATTGCCCTTTTTATAGTGCTATATCACTGACGCATGCCACCGAAGACACCAAGCAACACACCCCACCCGGTCACATTATACTGACAACGGGCGAACCAGTCGTCCCACTCTCGTTATGCTGAGCGCTAAGCAGGAACAAAAACTACCACTTTTATAGACTTTGGTGTGTCTCGGCCAGGAGACAGAACCCAGAGCCTTCTTCACAGGGGCGAGCGCTCAACCAAAAGCCAAAAGTGAGGTGATGTCAAGGGAGACGTTAGGAAGAATTAAATAGTGACATAAATGCTCAAGTAGATATCATTTAACCATTTTTCATTATTTCGCGGATTCAATTTACGCAATCATAGCAACGTGCCGCGATATCGCGAAAATTTCATCCCCGCGAAAATAACCGGCCATACGGTATATGTTACTCTATCACAAAACAGTAACTTGAACACATATATCGGTAATTCGAACATATATAGTACCTCGAATACTTATCAGTTATTCCAGAACATAAAACCGCAAGACCTGTTTTTTTTTAAGTAAGTCGCCAGTTCCGACTACCCTTTTCATTCCTCTTTCAAGTAAAATTATCTGTAGCACACGATACTCATTGACACGTCAACTTTGAATCAAACGGTTTCGCTGATTTCAGCATTTAAACAATTTAGAAATTCCATTTTGAATGGTAACTCTTATCTCGGGGGTTCTGAAGCAATATATAAAGGGATTATTTAGAGAATTTACACTAGACAGCGATAGCATCACGTGTCTAGTCGTTCTACTGGTTGTTTCCAATAGATGGAAACCTTGCATCAAAAATCCTAAGTTCAATGGTGTTACAAATATAACGAGGTTGATGATGATAAAGATAATAGTCAATGTGCTTTTAGATTCAGAACTCAATCTGGTAGTTTGGCGTTCGTGTTCCCGGCTGATTCTCTCCTGGTCAGTCTGTTCATGATTCAAAGGATTGCTGTCTTTTACACGTTGTGCATTGTTCATGGTTGTTCTTTCTGAAATCGTATACACGTTTGTGGTAGGTCCGACATGCGTAAGAAGTTTACGTTTGTGTCTTTGTAGAACTGTGATCATTATTACACAACATACAACAATCACACACTCGATAAAAGTTGCAACTAATCCTGAAGCAGCACTAAAATAGAGAAATTTTTCGCAGAACACACTTTCGAGTTTACATGCAACTTTGTGACCTTTGGGGAACCCAAGAATGAAGAAGATCAAAGACATTGATGAGAATGTGAATAAGAGCATACTACTTAGCATCTTGAAATATCTTCTTGTGTATTTTGATGTATATCTCCAGGAGGGCCTGACCAGTAAACAGGCTCGATCAATACATATTACACAGACCTGTCCCAAGGACGTTACGTAGATAAAGGTGAAAGAGTATATCCGCAAAAAGCAAGACGTATGGCTTATTTTACTATTTGGATCAATGAATGTAGTTAAGACGGGAAATAAAGACAATCCAACAAGAAGATCTGTTAATCCTAAGATAGAAAGATGTAAATTGCGGGTTTCCGGATTTCGAATTTTTGTCAAAATTACAGCAATGATTGCTGGGATATTAACAAGCACTGTTGCCACCCCAACTATCCCCATTTCGACCCGGATCCACATCGGAGCAATATCTGGATCGTAATCTGTGTAGTCGCTGTCATTCGACGGAATGTAGCAAGAATTCGCCATCTGTTGATAGAATAATGGGAGACAATGGTAGATAATATACAATATATTGTTTGGAATTAGATATCAGGTATTGTAAACAACTTTTATTCGCGTGCGATAAACTTTTCAGTATTTCAAATATGATGAAAAATCGGGAAAAGTAATCGCAAACACACAACGTCACAATCAATACCTACCCACAGGGCCATATATATATATAATATGAGAATAGGGAATTAGACTTACATATGTAATATAAATGTATATAACTACAAATATTTGTTTTGGATAGGAAAAAATAGTAAAAGGGGAAAACATAATACCGGTATCCGTGGTGATTTTAGTACATTATGTACTTACATAGCATGTAAAAAGGACATGATTTAAATAAAATTTAAGCATTTATTCAATAAAATAAAATAAACGCAATACATATATCTGAATGTGATTTCAAATTATTTTAAATGTTTTATGCGTATAGTCATATATCAATATTCTTCTTCTTTTTTCTTACTATACAAGAATAACAAACAGCTGAAAAAATTCAAAATGGTCGATAGGCTCCAAATATATATCCAAACAAATTGTCTATCAACAACAGAGTATAATTTTGACAGTGAATTTCAAATCTAAACTTTCGGATCAACAACACATACTCTATATAATGCATCGTGTTTTAGTAATTATATTGAAATTCAGAAAGACGAAAGACAGAGAGTGACGAACCATGAACATTTTAAGACTTGTGCTCTATCAAGGACTCGAACTGATGATCTATAACACCCAAACGTCTAGCCAGCGTACCTGCGGCTTACAACAATATACCACTGCGCCACATCCATGTATATACATGTAAAATGACGTTTTAATAACGCAAATAATCTAAAGAAACTATTGTTGCGTGCATCCATTTCATGTTACTTCGTAATAATTTAATTTCATATTTTGCACTCATTTTCATTGGTTTGAACTCTGAGGTTATTTTGCGGAATATTTTAAAAGTAACACAATAATTCGCTTAACTGAAGTATTGTATGATATAGCAACTCGCATCAACTCAATTTGTTTTCTTGCAAAAGTAAGTAAAATCAAGGCCATTTATGCCTAATAAGTACTTGATTGAGTTATCTAAAACAAACTATAAATATTATTCCCAATATCGTTATGCTTTATGAAGTCATAGACAAAAAAAAACAAAAAAAAAACGAACGAACACTATTTTTCATTGACACTTCTCGTCTATGAGGAATGTCCTTATTTATTTTTCTATGATTTCATAAACTCAAAAGATCTTGAGAATTACTAATTATACTTAAATAGTTTATGACAGGAGGAAAACAGTTTATATTCAAATCAAAATTAGATATTGATACGAAACATATTGTAACTTATTTCATTATGTTGAATGGTGAAATGTGTTATCTAAATAAAATTGAATATTATGTTTATGTTTCAAAATAAAAAAAGATATATGTAAATGCTTAAAAAGAAAGATATTGTGGAAACTAAAATTACACTTGCTTGGGGAATTGTTTTAAGAACCCCTGGATTGAATAGTATAAACAAATACATTGATAATTACCTCTAACAATGCTTCTGAGAGATAGTGAGTAGCTGTTAATCCCTGGTTTATCTACAAATCTGACCGGCAGACAAAGGCGAGGTAGATGTGAGAGTTTGATATTATATAGAAACACATACGTCATTAACAGAATGTATTTATTAAATCCCGAAGGAAATTGATTTTAATATCATATTATGATCCTTAACAAATCAGCTTATCCATCAACATTTCTGATTGACAGGTGTACTTACGTCATAAAATGATTATTATCCTTTCTTTTTCAGTATACGGATCAGATATCTGTATCCGAAATAATTTTTATTGGTTAACGTTTGGCCTACAACAAAAATCATGCAAAGAAAACTAATTTAAAACAAAATGCGTGTGTATACCAGAACATATATTAGGGAAATTGGCAACTCCGCCATATTTAAAATCGGCAGATGTACCTCTGTATGTGCTTAGGGTTTTAAGTTATACAATGTACTCTTATATAGTTAAATACAGGATAATAACTTTGATATGTGATAAAAGTTTAGTAATTTTTAGATGGTTTGAGTACGATTTTGGAAAAAAAAATATTTTAACTAATATATAATAATAAAACAAAATCCGCTTCCGGGTTCGAATGTCTGATGTTTTAAAAACTAGGTAAATGTTCATTTTCATGCTTTCAAAAATCATTTTTAATCATATTTATCGGGAAACTGGTAATATCAAACCATTATATAATGTTTAAACTTTGTATTGATGCAAAAAAAAATCATGATTAACAGAATACACTTAAAAATAGTTAGCCAAGGGGAAATGCCTATAAACCAGAGTTCCTTTATTCTGCCGTCAACAAAATCAAAGGGGAGTTTCCAATCATCATGCATTTATGTTTCTATGTATACATAGGGGTGCCAATGATATCAAAGAACTCGTATGCAAAAAGGCAAATTTCGCTGATCATTTACTAATTCTAATGTTAAGAAAAATGTACAGCTGAGATGAACGGGGTATACATCAATTCAATTCAAAATCAAATCAGATTTACATTGTTTATAAAACATTAATGTGACAACCTGTATATGTACGATAACATTTGATATTAATGATTAATGCTTATCTTGTATAATATACTATAAATTTGACTCATATCAAGAGCGGATTACATTGTCACATTGTTTTTAAAAAATGCGCATCCTAAACATCTAAAAATGCTATTCATAAATTACATCATAAGGTTGCTGATTGTGACGTGAAGTATTTGCCAGCGTGACAGTATATTTTTCAGAGAAAACAACGCGAATTTCGTTCACAGAATAATGACGTCACAACTCAATATTTAAAGACGGATAGATTGGCATGTTAAACTATAACAAATATCACACACTATAACACAACGTGTTACTCGACTGTTATCACTCGTATAGTACGACATTATTTGAGATTGATCATAAGCATAAACATATGAAATAGTGAGTAAAAAATCGATGGAACAAGGCGATAGATGATGAAATGTGATTGCAGGCCCAAAAGTTATTAACATAAAATGATTGTTTTGTTTTCTTACACCAGACTGCATTAAGCAAACCTTTTCTTACATAATGTAAAAAACTATTTCTTCACTCAAACACATTACGGTAACTCGAACGAACAAGTGAAATTAACTATAACACGCGAATATAATGCTTTGAATTAAAAACATTATTAGCATTGACACAAAGCTCTCAATTTTGATTCCATGATGCATGGTCACTCTTATCTCAAGGGTTCTGAAGCAATAATTAGAAAATTCACACTAGTGAGAATTAGCATCGCGTGTCTTGTCGTTCTGCTAGTTGTTTCCAATATATGTAAACCGTACATCGATGTCACACTGGTAACGAGATTAATCATGCTGAGGATTATAGTTTGATTTTGCTTTTAGATTCAATACTCATTCTCAGACTGGTAGTTTGGCGTTCCCTTTCTCGGCTTCCTTTCTGGATCATGATTCAAAGTATGACTTTCTTCTGCACGTTTCACATGATTCATGGTCGTCCTTTCTGAAGTCGGACCAGTATTTCCTGAGATCAGCCAGTATTTCCTGAAGTCGGACCAGTATTTCGTGTAGGTCTGACTTGCGTAAGAAGCTTAAGTTTGTGTCTAATTACTAGAACTACTATGATCATTAAATAATGTATGACAATCACATACCACTTGATAAAAGTTCCAACACAACATACAGTTATACTGAAATAGTGCAGGTTTTCGTAGAAAATACTCTCAATCTTAAAGACAACTTCCTTTAGGAAATCCAAGAATGATCAATGTCATTGATAAAAATGCGAACAAAAGCATACTACTATGCATCGTGAAATATCTTCTTGCGTATTTCGATGTGTACCAGCACTAGGGCCTGTTCTAATGAGGTACAGTAGTAAAAGGTGACACGGTAAATCCGGAAAGCAAGACGTATGACTTATCTTACTGTTTGGATCTAGGAACGTAATTAGGATTAGGTCTTGGAAACAAAGACAATCCAACAAGAAGATCTGTCAATCCTAAGATAAGAAGATGTAAATTACGGGATTCGGGGTTTCTAAGTTTTGTAAATATTACAGCTGGGATATCAACCAGCACTGTTGCCACCCCAACCACCACCACTCCGACCTGGATCCACATCGGGTCAATATCTGTGTCGTCATCTATGTAGTCACTGGCATTTGACGGAATGTATCAAGATTTCGTCATCTGTTGACAAACACATTGCAGATAGTATATTGTTTGGAATTGGTTTGCATAACCATTACTTATAGCTCCTATAGCAGAAATAGACATCAATCGTAGCTCTAAAGACGACAACATTTTCTGTCTTTTGAGCTACAATATTGCAGCTAGTTTTATAGAAACAAAGATTTCTGCGACAATTCATATGTTGTACTTTTAACGTAACAACGCGGTGTGGAAATGAAGAGAGCGTTGCGAAGTGTCGCTTGACGTGCTTCTGTTACGATCATATTGAAAGGGATCGCAAGTGAGGGTGATGTACTAAACAAGTTGCTCTCCTTTAAAAAGGAAAGCAATCCTGGGCGTGCGAAAAGCCTATTAAAGTATGCGGAACGAAAATTGTATGTATTTAATAATAATAAAAAATATTTTATTCAATATAACAATGAGTAAGCTTAAGATGTACACTGTAAGTAAAGTGACATTGTTAAGAAACTAAATTTCTACTAATATTATCTTTAATACATAGCTCGGCAAAAATGAAATACAAAATTGAATAGACATGATTTAATTTGATATAAAATTATTTGTTTCATACGGAATGCAATTACAGATGGGTTATCTTTTCTTCACGGAATTGTCAAAAGGGATGTTTGTACAATTGAAAACAATAATATCTTAAATTGAAGATTATAAAAAATGGCACTAGTATTATCATGATCAGTTTTTTGTAAATAAATGATATTGAATAGCACCATCTTTAAAGCTTTTCATACATTAATATCCCTGCTGTAAATAATCTATATAAATGAATTTGAGTACATTTTGTATTTGATATAAAAACATCTTGGCACAAAAATAATGGGATTGAAAAATAACAAAATACAAGTTGACTAGTAAAAACTACATAGACTATTGTTGTGCAAATTATAAGATCCAAGAATGTAGTGATTTGTTGATAAATTGATTATATCAAAATAAATGTTTCTCTTAAGAAGTTGTGTTTTGAAGTATGCTATCGAACATTTTACATATTTTGTGGCTTATGTTCCTACCTTCAACACAACAATGACTGTTTCCTGCAGATCAATCAAACAGTTCTAGTGTGCTATAGTTAAGCACTAAGGTTGGGGGCCTTAATTACCTGTTAGCTGTATAGCATGTTTGGACCGGTGCATTGACCCAAGGAAGCATACATTGCTGTGAACATAGCAGATCAGAACAGCTGGAATATTTCAAACGTAATGTAGCTGTAATTTGAAAAAGTCAGATTATGCTTGTTCTTTTCAACAAGTTGGTATAATTAATGCATGTAAGCATTCAATAAGTATCATAAAAGCCATTCATGTAATATTGAATATCGTCTGCTTGTCCATGCAACACCTCAGCCTCAGACACATCTAGGTCAACGCTGTGTTTTTAAAACAATAGGGTTTCAAATTACTGAAAAGGGCACGGTGCTGTGAAATATCAACCAGGTACATTATAAACATTCACGCGTTTAGTACACATCAATGAGTGTGTTATGGTGATAACGCTTGCTTATTCAGGGTGACGCTGCGATGACAACATTCAGGTTACTACAGAAACTTAGCTGGTGCACAAACCCATAATGGCCTGGTTTAATGGGCACTATTACGTATTAATATTTCCCGTAATATGATAGTGCTTGGCCACACGCCTTCGGCTCGGGCGCTATTTATCACGTTATCATGTCTATTTCTTAAGCAATTTGTCAGTTGAAATTTTAGCGGTTATCTCCATTTAAACTATCAGCTGAAATTTGCATATTTTTTTTGTATTTTGTAAGTACATAAGCGACCAGGCTGCAATGCTTTCTTAGTATGTTGTAAGGGGCCATCCAAGCTTAAAAGGCCGCCATCAGACCTGCTGATGTTGACAAGGGTATGCTGTTTCAGCAACAAGAAACAATTTTATTAAAGGATTATCTTGAATGTTATATCTCCATAACATAAAAAATATATTCAATTTAATTCTTATAATTCAATTTACTAAAGATCTTCAATACTCAAAATTCTTTTTGGGACTCTTTTGTCTATGAAATCATTACGCCGTCATCTCAGCCAATCAGAAGCAACGACACAAACAGTGACGCCATTTTTTCCTTTATGGGCTAATGAAGTTAATTTTAACGCCAATGAAAATGCTGGTAACAAGCAAAATTAAATTATATGTTAACAAGCGCATAGTGTAAGTGTGTATTGTTATAAATATGTTTATCTTTAATGTGTAATCCATCAGCCGCTCATGTGTACTAAGGTTATATAGAGATATTTTGGAATTATTAGTTGAATGTTTAGTAAAAAGTATCGTTAGCTTGCCGCGTGTTTTTGACAAGTTTAATGATAAAATAACTTGGTAAGCGCTATGCAAAGTTACTGGATATCATGTCAGGTTACTGGATATCGTGTCAAGTTACTGGATATCATGACAAGTTACTGAATATCATAACAAGTTACTGGATATCATGTCAAGTTACTGAATATCATGTCAAGTTACTGGATATCATGTCAAGTTACTGGAAATCATGTCAAGTTACTGAATATCATGTCAAGTTACTGGATATCATGTCAAGTTACTGGATATCATGTCAAGTTACTGGATATTACATGAAGTTACAAGATATCATGTCAATTTACTAGATATGACGTGAAGTTACTGGATATCAGGCGTAGTTACTTGATATCAAGTGACGTTACTAGATATCACGTGAAGTTACTAGATATCACGTGAAGTTACTAGATATCACGTGAAGTTACTATATATCAAGTGACGTTACTAGATATTACGTGAAGTTACTAGATATCACGTGAAGTTACTATATATCAAGTGACGTTACTAGATATCACGTGAAGTTACTAGATATTACGTGAAGTTACTAGATATCATGTCAAGTCACTAGATATCACGCGAAGTTACTAGATATCACGTGAAGTTACTATATATAATGTTAAGCTACTAAATATCATGTGAAGTCACTTGCTATCTCGTGAAGTTACTAGATATCACGTGAAGTTACTAGATATCATGTCAAGTTACTAGATATCACGTCAAGTTACTAGATATAATGTGAAGTTAATAGATATAATGTGAAGTTACTAGATATCATGTCAAGTTACTAGATATCAAGTGAAGTTACTAGATATAATGTGAAGTTACTAGATATCATGTGACGTTACTAGATATCAGGCGTTTTTGTAACTAAAGCCTTTTTTACGACGATCTGCTGTCGCCATTTTGGAATTGTTTTAGCAAGTTGCCATATAGAAAATGTTTCAAAAAACAAATTTTTATTGGTAGTAGATTTTTTTATACACAAATTTTAAGAAATTACCAACTTGGAAAAGGTACTTTCTATATTTGTAACTCACAGATGCAACAACATGTTTAGCTATTATATCAAGTTAATTTTTGCTGTAAATATTTTTAATGTTCGCTTGGATAAAAAGTGATAAGCATTTAACGTTTGAATCATAACCTATAGGGTTGATTTTTTACATTTTTTTGAAGATAAAGTTATCTGAATTTTAATAAAAAAAATTATGAAAAATGACAACTTTTGCATCGGGACAAAAGTTAAGCAAACTGAACACCTATTTTTATGATGGTTTTAAAATAACTTGTTTTCTTTTGAACTGCAAAATTATAGAAAAAGTATTTCATCAGTATTTACATCAGTACTTACAGTATTTTTCGCGTAAAATGTTAAATCTGCCAAAAAATGTAAAAAAAAAAACCGAGGTATTTTCATCTTTAAAATAAATGGGTAGCAGTAACTTATACAGCTGAGTAAATATAATGGATTGACTGTGTGGTACAGTTGTGTCACCGCACAACGTACCAAAAACCGTGTGTACACATTGTGCGCACATCGTACGCACATCTGTGCGATACGGATCGCACACCGCACAGCTGTGCGGTCCGTACCGCCCAGTTGTGCGATTGGGACGATCGGTCATTCAAATTTGCGAAATCATTCCATAAACGGACCGTGTCGTCGAAAACGAGGCCAGCATCATATCTGTGTTCAGAAATGGACCACATATAGTGGAAAAGATGAGAAATTGCCACATATTTCGACAAATATGCATTTTTACTTTCTTAAAGAAAACATTGATTTTGTCAATTTTGCGAATATTCATAATTATCAGACATGTGATTTGCAAAATATTGTTTCAGTTTGTCGTGCGTAATCCCAAAACAACAAAATTCTGGTAAATCACAATTTATAATACTATTCTAATTACATTTTTAACTTTGGTATGACTATTCCTATTTCCAAATCTCTATATTAGACAAAAAGTTAGTCATCAGCAAATTTTTGACATTTCGCCAGTCCTTAACTACATGTGTCATAACGTTGTTACGGCATATTATCATTATTGCATGTTTCTAATCAAACAAAAAAAATTAAGAAATCACGAACTATACTTGCACACGAAAACAATTTTGTTTACACTATGAAGGTGAAATTACGTATTCATATTTAAGATTCATATAGGATGTTGGCAGCAGTCCTAATAAGGGCCGATGAACCAAGGTGAGTAATGCGTATGTTTCTAGATGTATATACGTCATTGTTAGTTATGGAATAAAAGCGATCAAATTTGATTAAACATCAGAATAAACAAGCTTACATGTGTTCTTATATATGTGGTGGGATCGAATTAATCACGTGTCGAACCTCAAGGTAATCAATCGCTAGACGAGGTATAACCACGCCTCGTGCTCGCGCACGCACGTGCACCGATTTAATGTCGAAGCAAACGTTTCAGTAAATCATGTGTGTTGTTTTACAGTTGTTTAAATGGTAATTACCCAAATAGCATATACATTTCTTCTAAATTTAGAGGATATGTTTAATATCTCAATATGTTTTTTTTCATATCTAAAGCAAAGTTATAAAAGATATTTACACACTTAAACGCTAACTAAATATTAAGATAAATATGTATTGAACTTCATAAAAATCTATGTGACCGGTACAAAAAATGATAATAATGGATGGATTTTACTAAATTTCAATTAGATTTGTATAGTTCATAAAAAGCAATTATTCATCATCATTTGTCATTGGTTTCTAAAATTTTGGAGCAAACATATAAATCTAACAGAAATCCATCAATATTTATAGTCTTATAAAACCCCGGATGTCAATGCCCGTTGCATTATAACAGGTAAGAGCAGAGGTAGAGAAGCTATATGCAATTAAAAGTTTATGAAGCAATAAGATAGGTATTATCTTCATGGTTAGTGACGTCCACATCCTCTTTACCTGTCATTTGCAGAGCATATATTCATCCGCAACGCGGATTAATTCCTTCTGCACAGGTTGTGTTAATAGAAGTTTAAAAGAAATTACAGTGGTCAACTTTCTCACAATAAACCTCATAGAGTATGCGTCATCTTAGATATGCCAGGGGTTATTATCAATGTCTTATTGTCCACCTCTGGAATATATTATTTCCAAACAATGTGCGAAAACAGTTGACACAAGTAATTTGGTTGTTTTATGTACATCAGAATTTTTTAATAATTGTACACGGTGATTGATTATGCAAAGGGGCCGCGGTGGCCGAGTGGTTAAGATTTCTTGACATATTACCACAAGCCCGAAACATATGGGTCATGAGTCGAATCCCGTGTGGGACAGTTGCTAGGTACTGAGCGCTGTCGATAATTTTTCTCCGGGTAGTCTGGCTTCATTCCACCAACAATCCTTGCACGTCCGTACATGGCTGCTGATAGAACGATAAAATAATGAAACCCAAACCCGATTGACTATGCGAATGACTTTGAAGATGGTCGTGCATTATGCGATTATTTTTTATTTGTCACCACAGACTCATCTAATTACACACGCGTACGCATTTCACAATTGTCTTCTAGGAACATTTTAATAGCACACCAAACTAACCAACAGGATATACTTCTACTGGGTCCAGTTGTTCAAAAGGTGATTCTTAGGCTAATCACAGATTAACGACGATATTCATATGAAGATAAAATAATATCTGGCAATCCAAATTTTAGAAAATATTATAAGAATCTTTAAAACTCTATTCTTTACTGACTTGCTGAATTTAATGAAGATTTAATCACAAATTTTGTAGCAAATGAGAAATGAAAGTTCCATTAATCATGTGATTAAGCTAATCATGCTTTGAACAACCGGGCCAAGGATGTGACCCCAGTTTCCGGTGATATATCTGGATATGAAATAAGTCCATTGTGTAATTATATATACTTCATACCTGTTAATGATACCATAATGCGTAGGATATATTAGATTAAAGCCAATTTTCTGTTAGGCTTGAGTTAATTAATAACGGTACTTACACATCTGGGTATAAATTGAACTCTCATATCTGCACTGCCTATACATTACTTAACGTGTTGGTCTGTTGGTCATCTGAATATACCAAAGGCTTACACCTGTAATCTATTTCACAGAGGACTTGTCAAAGGTAAGATGTCAATATGTCGTCTCAGTTCCAGATTCTATCGATAATATGCTTCTTAGTGATGCTTCAATGTAATAATCACCCATTTATAACAGATCAGACAAACAGGTAGTGTTTTCAGTAACTAATCCTTTTAATTTAGAATTAAAAAAAATTGAAATAATTTATTGCACCCCATCGTATTATGTCTGATATGGAATGCGTTTCAGAATGTAAGGTTGCCTTTGTTCATTTCCTGTTGTGTCGTTATATTTTTCATTCAAAATATTTTATTGTAAACAAAAGGATTGGATAGCATTTATATTAACATTTTAATAATAATTTACAATGTGAAAGGAAGCAGTTTATATTTATAACATATCATAAGAAGAACAGTAGGACAAGTTTTAATAATTTTGAATAATGAATTTTATAATCAAAATCAATTTTGAAAAGGTGCATAAGCATGTGTTAAATTTGTTCATTGGTTCATGTTTCAAAATATTGCTTACAGACAAAAGATATTGTTCAAACCTATATCAATGTTTGAAAAAACAATTGTCGATGGGTTATGAAACGCCGGATTAAAATCATTAAAGATGCTTCACCGCCGATAGACCATAAAAAAATAATTATCATTTGGAAAATAATCAATGTGTAATCGTGTATATTTAAGTTTCATTAAAACACATTATATATATAAAATTAATTGCTTTTGTTGTCTGCGCATTCTGGAACGCATTCCATATCAGACATAATGTACACTTATCAAATTTATAAAATTGTTATACAAATGTTACTTAATTTAATAAAATGCATTCTTCGTCTCTTGTGTACCTAAAGTATCTATTTACTAAAACAAAGTTCTGTATTGTTGATCCGAAAAATGAAAAAAAAAAAAATTATATGTATTTTAAGTCTATCGGCCATTTGAAATTCTTTTCATTTGTTTGTTGCTAATGTATAGTAAGAAAACAAGTTTTTTCTTTCAATTGAAGAAAAAATAATGCTTGATAAAAGATAAAATATGAGTAGTAGCAGAAACAAGAAAAGTAGATATCGTATATGGTGGACAATCACATTCAGATATTTTAATTGCATTTCCAATTTCCAAATATTTTATTAACATAAAGATGTTAAAATATCAGCAGGATTAAATATCAGACATAGCCTTCTTAGTCTACTGACATTGGTGGTACATATACATTGTGATGATAGGGGGAGGTAACTCCTTTATAACAAAGATATAATGGTTAATTTTATTTATTGTAACGCTATAAATCAGCATTAACCTTTATTTTTATGAAAAATGAGAATCTATTGTGATTCTTAATATACTTGGATAGTATGTCTTGTATTGGTTCTAGTTGCCACAACAAATACAGGGTATTAAGCTGAAGTTAGTATTACATTTAATTTAACTTTTTAAAACATATGCTACTTAAATTCTATTTAATTTTCCCGATTCTTTCTACATACCTTGTAAGTATTGGTATCACTATGAATGCGTTATTTTCAATTGTACTAACATTTCCATCCAAACTTTTAGCTGTCATGTATCACCTTTGTATGTCCAAACTGTCTTTGCCTATAACAGTTATCTACCCTTGTGGAGTGTGACGTCATGTGTTTGCGAGTTTCCGCTATATATCATCATACGTTGTATACGCAAAAGCGTTATTGCATGCGGATAAAAATTGTTTACAATACATGATATCTCATTCAAAACAATAAACTATATTCTATCTGCAATGTGTTTGTCAACAGATGGCGAATGCTTGCTACGTTCCATCGAATGCCAGTGACTACACAGATTACGACACAGATATTGCACCGATGTGGATCCGAGTCGGTGTGGTGGTGGTTGGAGGGGCAACAGTGCTGGTTAATATCCCAGCAATCATTGCTGTAATATTTACAAAACTTCGAAATCCGGAAACCCGTAATTTACATCTTCTTATCTTAGGATTGACAGATCTTCTAGTTGGATTGTCTTTGTTTCCAATCTTAATTACGTTCATTAATCCAAACAGTAAGATAAGCCATACGTCTTGTTTTTTCCGGATTTACTGTTTTACATTTATCTACTTTACATCATTAGGACAGACTTGTGTAATATGCATTGATCGAGCATTCTTGCTTGCTAGGCCCTCGTGGATATACACATCAAAATACGCAAGAAGATATTTCAAGATGCTCAGCGGAATGCTTTTGTTTACATTTTTATCAACAACTTTGATCTACTTCATTCTTGGATTTCCCAAAAGTCATAAAGTTTCCTGTAAACTTGAGAGTATTTTCTGCGAGAACATGAACTATTTCAGTACCTCCGCAGGTTTTGTTGCAACATCTATCCAGTGTGTAATTGTCATATGCTGTATAATAATTATAATAGTTCTACAAAGACACAGACGCAAACTTCTTACGCAAGTCGGACATACCCTAAATACTGATACCACCTCAGAAGGAACGACCACGCATCAAGTACAGCGCCCAAAAGAAAGTAATCCTATGAGCCATGACACAGAAGGAAGCCGTGAAAGGGAACGCAAACCTACTGTTCTGAGAATGAGTGCTGAATCAAAAAGCACTTTAACTATTATATTCATCATCATTAATCTTTTCATCTTTGCAACACCATTGAATTTAGGATTTTTGATGCAAGGTTTCCATCTATTGGAAACAACTAGCAGAACGACAAGACATGCGATGCTAATTTTGACGACTGTGAATTCTCTCATTAATCCCTTTATATATTGTTTCAGAACCCCTGAGATAAGAGTTACCATGCATAATGGGATTTCTAAATTGAGAGCTTTGTGTAAAAGCTAAATATAACCAAACCTTTATATTCGAAGTTGACATGTCAATGAGATTTCATGTGTTATATTTAATGTACTTGAATGTAGAACGGAACGTTTTGTCGGACCAGCAGTTTATTTAAAAACACAAGGCGTTGGGTGTGTTATATGTGTTCGAGTGAATGGAATTTGTGATCGCTTTGCCGAGATTCTAGTGTACATCGTAAAGTTTGAATGTTTCCACTAGATTATATATTTAATGTATTTAATGGAATGTACATCAGTTTTATTGACCCTGAAACAAATTTTAAATTTAATTTGGTAAATCCAATTATTTGTCAGTTTTTACTAAACTTGAAGCAATTTTATACTTACTATCATCAGGTAATCATGTAGGCTCTGGTGACTCAGTTCTTCAAATTGTGAGTTGCTTTAGCGTTAGATTTATGAAAAAAAAAATATTACTTGATGTGAAATTTGTGATATCAAAACTAGCGCAGAAGAAACAATAAACAATGTTTGTTTTACTCTAACTATATATTAAGAATTGGAAATTGTTTGATGGTAAAAACTTTATTAAAGATGCTCCATCACTGATACTGATAGTACATAAGCTATACTCATCATTTGAACAATAATTGTTTGTCTAATTAATACAATAAAGGTTATATGAAATAACTGTGATGTGCAATAGGACAAGGTGTCATGGTCTTTCTTTAAAGCAATTAATATATTTAATATATAGCATTCAAACTAATTGGTGATCACAACATTTTGAGAAATTTCTAATGGCATCTATTTTAATTCTATATATCTTTTTTACCACGATTTCATGTGAAGAATTCTTTCCTCGTTATGTTAATTCAAGTTGGCTAAATGCCGTTTGGTCTAGGAAGACAAAGCTAGCATGGTCTACATTCACATTTCATCATTTATCTTTGGCCTTGTTCTACCGAACGTTTACTCATAATTTCATATGTTTATGTTAGTTTAATCTACACAATTCCGTAATGTAATAGAAATATCAGTCCCAGAACATGCTACGTTATAATATGTGATGTTAGATATAATGTATAGATATTAGTCCTTACTCGCAAAATTTAAAACCTCGCATATTAAGAAAATGACGCATTCAAAGGCTATAATGCCGATTTCCACAAATTAACAACAGCGAAATATTTGCGAACAAGTCACGATACTTAACACCACTCCCGAAATTTAACAATTATACATTAGTGAATTAATGCTAATATAGTCTGTCTTTGAGTATTGAGTTGTAACATCATTGGTCTGTGAACGAAACCACGTGATTTTCTCTTAAGTATGACGTTTCGCTCGTTAATTGATCACGTCAAAATCAGTGACAATAATGTCAATATTCATTAATGAACAACACCTTTTAGATGTTGAGGTTATATGTCTGTAAGAATGGTGACATTGCTATCTGCTCTAGAAATGATCCACATCGAACAATTAGGCGCTATACAAGTTAAGCATGTACTCCTCTGGGAAGTCAAAATTTTCTTGTGTTTTTTTGTTTTTTGTTCTTATAGATTTTTGGAAATAAGAGTTCATACCATAAAAGAAAACGGAAGAAAAAAACATGTACGTATGTTCATTTTTGAGATATTGTCACTCAAAGATGCCTAGTTGACAAATAAGTGGATTTTATGGGAACTTTACCGTTTTGATCATATACTCAAGATATTAAAGCCATAATTTCCTAATGAGGTGTTTGATGTGTATGGATGTTTGTAGAATTTACTTCCCAGTGGTCTTCTTTAAAATTTTACCAGTTTTAATTAATAAGACTTATATTTTTTCTCAGAATAACAACATATGCTACCCCTATCCCTTAATTTTGAGCTACAAAATATACCATTTTCAGCCATTTTCTGGTATTAAACTTTTGTTAATGTTTTGCATATTAATAGGGAAAGGGTTGTTCTTTCTAAATCAGGCAAAAAATGAGGGTCCGTGTGCTTACTTTTTTGTCCCATTTCAATATTTGATATTTTTCAACATTTTAAAGTAAAAAATAAAAGTGCTAAAATTACCATGAAATATAAAAATAAAGTGACAAAAGTGTATCATTTCACACAATAATGCTCCATATTTTAATTACCACGAACCTAGTAAAGAATAACAGCAAAAATTAGCTCGATACAGCTAAATATGCTGGCGCAGTGATGATTTAAGTTGGACCTTTAGGTAGGGCGTTAGCATTGTACCTGTTGTCCCTATTTCATGATCGCAAAACGCGACTAAATTTAGGATCTTATCTTTTCTTCCTAACTGACTTTGTTTCCCAATGCCTCCCTTGGCACCGCCTCACTTTTGACCTTGAGTTGAGCGTTCGCCCCTGTAAAAGACTCTGGGTTCTGCCCCCTGGCTGAGGCACACCAAAGTCTATAATAATGGTAGTTTCTGCTCCTGCTTAGCGCTCAGCAAACAGGGAGTGGGACGACTGGTTCGCCCATTGTCAGTGTAATGTGACCGGGTGGGGTGTGTTGCTTGGTGTCTTCGGCGGCATGCTTCAGTGATATAGCACTACAAATAGGGCAACAGTTTCACAATACAAGAAGGCACAACACGAACATACCGCAGTCTCTAAAAATACGCGCTTCACACACGCTACCTACTGCATACATGAGAGGCTGTCCTTACATGACCCCTGGCTGTGAACAGGACGTTAAAATAATCAAACAAACAAACACGTGATCATTTAAGTAAAAAGAATTTCAGTAAAAAATGGTAAAACTTTGGCTCTACTCATAGCGAAAAAAAACACAATTTTAAAATGACCGCCAAATGGGCGATTTCTTAAAATCCCCGTGTAAAAAAAAAATCTACTAAAAATAGAAACGTAATTTTTTGACAAAATTTGCAACTGGCAGCTTGCTACAGATGTTGATAAGGAGGGCTGAAGTTGGTTGCGAGTTCCTAGTTCCTAGTTCCGTTTAATAAACGGAACCAGGAACCAGACCCGAGTTCCGTTTAACTTAAACGGAACTAGGAACCAGACCCGAGTTCCGTTTAAGCTTATACGGAACTAGGAACCAGACCCGAGTTCCGTTTAACAAACATACTGGCCAACGAGCGGAGTTCCGTTTATTAGGATTCCTATCTCTAACTGCATGTTCAATTACCTATTATATACAGGAATCGAACTTAGAGCTTCCATGAATAATATAGAACAGAATTAATATCTATAACACAGATTTCCTTAAACGGATCTGATACCTAGACCTCAGTTCCGTTTAACTTAAACGGAACTAGGAACCAGACCCGAGTTCCGTTTAAGCTTATACGGAACTAGGAACCAGACCCGAGTTCCGTTTAACAAACATACTGGCCAACGAGCGGAGTTCCGTTTATTAGGATTCCTATCTCTAACTGCATGTTCAATTACCTATTATATACAGGAATCGAACTTAGAGCTTCCATGAATAATACAGCACAGAATAAATCTCCTTAACACAAGTTTCCTTAAACGGATCTGACACCTAGACTCCAGTTCCGTTTAACTTAAACGGAACTAGGACCCAGACCCGGGTTCTGTTTAAGCTCAAACAGAACTAAGAATCCTCTAAGATATCTTGTAATATATACTGTCATCAATCATTTCGAAATCAGAGCCTCAATTGTACATTTCATTGTCAAGATATTACTTTTCCTAATCGCAAAGCACCTTGAGCGGGGGCCTATTTTGATCGTGTCAGTGTTCTAGTTATTAACAGTAATCGTCTTCGGAACCTTTAGGAACATATAATCACAGAAAAAACTCAATTATAGCGTAAGAAACGGAGTCGAAAAACCATGCCCGAGTTCCGTTTAAGATCATACGAATCTAGGAATTAGACCCGAGTCCTTTTTAACCCAACGCAATCACAAATTCCATATTCAGTTCACGTGCTTTTACTGACCAATGAGTTCGTTTATTATGATTCCCACGTGTAATAAGATGTTTAACTGGACATTTTCATTGGACAATATGACGGGTGTTTATCTAACAAGGAAAAGTGGTCAATGGCATTCATATCTTAACTCGAGTTATGAAGAAGAATTTTTCCTCATCTCGTACGCTTAAGTTAGCCCTGTTGCACCTCAGTTTTGGTCAAAGGTTCAAGCCCCTGGTATTGCAATACACGATAGACTGCCGTCCTCTTTGCTCTGCTAAGCTTGAGTGTTGAACTCTTGGAAACTTTGGTCAATGAACCAACATCGGCTCCAAGGAGCACCACACGATGGAGAGGCTGTTGCGTCTCTCCATCCAGAATGTCATATATAAACTTGAAAACTTCTGCCCTGAACAGGACATTGAGAGGATTGGCTTCTTTGAAGGTGTCATTACTCGTCAATGTCAGACGTGGTCCCTTCTGCCTTTTTTGAAGAGAATTCAGACGTTGAAGGCCATTACCTCACAGAGGTCAGTACCACCAAAAAAGAAAGCTAGAAATTCTGCTCCCACTGTTATATGCGACCGGAAGTCAAAGCCTTTATTTCAATGGTAACATGGGAAGGGTAGGAAGAGTACAAATCATTGGGACAAAGACGAAAAGTTCCTGATTCGATTCGTCTCTCCGTCCTTGCTTCGTTCCATACGAAAGGTCTGTTCTTGAGAATTCAGCCAGTCTCAGATTCAAGTCCTCCTCTCGTAAATTAGGGTTTGGGTAAGGCAACAATTCTCCATCTGTTGAAGGTCTCGATATTCCTCGTTTTCATCTTCCTGTAGGAGATCGTCAGTCCACCTTCTTTCTAGAGTCAATGGAAGGATATCACCCAGACCCTTGAGCCTTTTCTGTAGTGAAGGAGCGGTTTGGCATTCCATACTTGCGGCATCCGCACTTTGTGTCAAAGTATGTAATTTTTCCCTCCTTCGGGGGATCCGGATATTGGCAGTTTCCATCCCGGGAGGAACTAAGGACCATGCTTTTAAAGGGCGCGGTCGAGGAGGTGCCTATTATGGACTACACACTCGCTTCTATTCCAGAACAATTCTGATCTCAAGAGGTTTGGAGCTTGTGTTCCCATCAACTGCTGCTGGTTGTAGTGTGATTTCTGCACTCTAGGGAAGACATGTTCACAACTATGTCGACGAATTCCCGAATGATCCATCTAGTTCGGGAATCTTTGGATCGGAACACCCGTTCTGGTCATGAAACTTTTGCTTAAGAGTTGGCTTAGTTCCTTAAAAGAGTGAT
>SAYR01019061.1:0-12724 GCA_004382745.1 Argopecten irradians irradians | reverse complement strand
TAATACTGTAGGTGTTACATGAACGAATAACAGAAATGAGAAACCAGCAGCTAAATTCAATGAGGATGTGTATGACTAAGGAGGGTGTACGTAAGTGATAACGTACAGTGTGGTGATTATCCTACAGTATTACAATGAGGATGTCTGAGGAGGGTGTACCAGTGATAAAGTACAGTGTCGTGAATATCCTACAGTATTACAATGAGGATGTATATGACTGAGGAGGGTGTACCAGTGATAACGTACAGTGTGGTGATACAATACAATGAGGATGTATATGACTGAGGAGGGTGTACCAGTGATAACGAACAGTGTGGTGAATATCCTACAGTATTACAATGAGGATGTATATGACTGAGGAGGGTGTACCAGTGATAACGTACAGTGTGGTGCATATCCTACAGTATTACAATAAGGATGTTTATGACTGAGGAGGGTGTACCAGTGATAACGTACAGTGTGGTGAATATCCTACAGTATTACAATGAGGATGTGTATGACTGAGGAGGGTGTACCAGTGATAACGTACAGTGTGGTGAATATCCTACAGTATTACAATAAGGATGTCTGAGGAGGGTGTACCAGTGATAACGTACAGTGTGGTGAATATTCTACAGTATTACAATGAGGATGTGTATGAATGAGGAGGGTGTACCAGTGATAACGTACAGTGTGGTGAATATCCTACAGTATTACAATGAGGATGTATATGACTGAGGAGGGTGTACCAGTGATAACGTACAGTGTGGTGATTATCCTACAGTATCATTTATAGCTAGAGCAAGGAATTAAAGCTGTACAAAATGTCCAAAAATAATTTGGTAGTAATAAAGTTACCCAGTGACTTCTTCAGTGGAATATCGTTATAATGTCGCTAAATAAATAACACGTTAAGTATTTTTCATTATCGGTAAAAACGAAATCAGTTTTGACGTCGTGGCATTAGCAAAGGCATTTCTTTGTTAGAATTTACGAAATGCATTTCAGATTGGAAATCCTTTCAAATGCTGAGCTTTTAAGCCCACTATCTGAATATTGTGGCACTACATTGTAGGAGCCATCTTTTATTTGGATAGTTGAAATTTGTTACTGTTATTTCCAAAAAGAATTAGAGGGAAATTTTATATGTTACGGTCCTAGATGTGTATATTGCATTTTGGGACCAATTGCTAGGCAGACAGGCAGCCATCTTGGATTTTGATAGTTGAACTTTATTATAGTTTTTGATGCTGTGAAACACCATTCGTAGGTACGCTCGGAGAGCCTGTGCACATCAAAACAATGAAACCACTCCGCGATGAAAATTAAAAATTGTTTTGTTCATTTCACGTATTACTTGATGGTATGAAAAAATAAAACCCCAATATTCAAAACCACAGACATAGAATTTGTACATACATATACACCATGGATGGAGTGTTTTAAGTGTTCAGTTGGGACTCTATGATATTTGTATTACTCCGAGAACACTGGTCTCCCGAAAATCACGAACAACGCCTTCTTCGCTGTCTTTCTCCGCGACAGACTTTCGGTGGATTTTGGATTGTGTATGTTTATTTAAATTTTACGTAATTCATGCTAATGATCGATTATTGTAATCAAATGTTTGGAAGGTAACTGCAAAAGAAAGTTCTTATAACGCTTATAAAGTTTTTTGTGTTGGTTGTATTGACGAACTATATATGAGATATTATTGCACAGTAAAAGTTAATAGTTTTGAGTACGTGCCTCCTCCCTTGATCTGTCACTGGGAGTTCTGTCTTTTGTTTATCGACAACTGCGGTATATTGAAAGGTAACAAGTACCAAATCTATCAACATAAACTTACAAAATATAATGATAATATAGATCTATTTATGTGCGAGCAACTTAAAGTGACAAATGAACCTATATTGCCGTGTAATGTACGGTAACCTTATGAAGACTTGCTAAAGTCCGATGTATTGCAGGAAGTTTTCTTGATGATAGCGTTCTTATGAATTATCAATTTGACTGTTATAAATAACCAAATAATGTACCCTTTACTTGACAAACGTATATGGCCATGTTTTATTTTAAGTCAAAAGTCGGCAAAGCAAAACTCACGATAAATGTTCTGCACGATAATATCTCGCCAACCATGGCCAGTTACTGTTAGGCTTACGAAGACTTGCTAAAGTCCGATACATTACATGAAGTTTTCTTGATGTTAACGGCTGGCGTTCTTGTGAATTTAAAAGAAATCCGAGTGATATACGTAATGAAATAATGTACCTATTGGGCAAAAGAATCTGACCATGATTTATTAGTCAAAGCAACCCATGTTAGTTTTCTAAAAAGGAAACCAAAACATATCCGGAAATGGTAATATTTCTAATGTTATATTTTTCCGAAAATATCCTTCAACGTTAAGTTGATATTAAGATACGAAAATGTTTACTTATTATTTTTTTGCCTTTGAAGAGACATTGATGAAGTTGATAATTTAGCAATTGATAAAGAATTATAAAAAAATGATACTCAGATTCTGAACGGTTTCATTGATGTTAAAATCGTTATTTCAAAAATAATTTAGAAATAAAATTTATTACAGTTATTTCAGGATAATAAGTTATTCAACTTATTGTTCTTGAAAAACTTCAAATATCATAAAATAAATACGGTATATCGTAAATATTTTTTTTGTTAAACTCCGAAATTCAACACTGCACACTTATGTATAGTTTACTAAATTCTATATTTAAATGAAAAACCAATTTCTTTATTCCTTTGTTAGAGTCCTTCATTCACAGCATCTATGAGTGGCCTTGATTTCACTTTGATTCACAGAACGTATAGAAGGGATCTATTTCAAATTTTAAATGCAGGTTCCCCTAGGACCGTAGTTTAGCATATTGTATTTTGGGACCGTTCGGAGAACACGATGGCCGATTGGCCGCCATCTTATCTTGTAATTTGATAGTTAAATTTTAAAAGGCAGAGAAAAGATCGCTCTTTCCATTGCCAGACATGAATCATTCTTTGGTTGGCGCCGAGATCCTTCTACTTAGTTGATGTTGAAGACAGAAAACCTTGCACCACTTCTGCAATTACCGAAAAAAAGAAATTACAGATATGTCACAATAAATGTACTTAATAGAATAAGCTTGTTTCTATGACATTTCAAAATAAATCCAAGATTGTCCCTGGAGAGGTCCTCCGAATTCAATGAAAGTTCGGGGGGAGGGGGGGGCACCGACTGTTTTGAATTGGCCTGGAAATAACTGTTATATACGATCATTTTAGCAAGACACTTTCAAACAAATGCCTAAATTGCGAGTCTAGTTTCATATGTCATTTCTTTACCACATCAGACATTGGAAAGAAATGTCCTTTTTATGTCACTTAAATTGAGAGAGTATTATACCTCTATGGGAAAAACAGAGGGTAGGCGAAATTCATCTAAAAAAACGTGGCATATCCAGTGATTCATCAACTTGAGCTGTTTATGGTGAAACGATGATAATCTGAATATAATATTAAACATTAAAAATTTAGGGTACTCGAGTAGTGCCTTACTTATTTTGTCGCTCAAACGAAAAATAAAAAAAAACTTCAGAAAGTCGTATTTTCTGTTATATTTGATATTTACGTTCGCTTTGTGATAGAATGATATTGAATACAGCCAAGTGTGATATGTCGTTAAAATGGCATTTCTATATGGTATTTTCAATCACAACAAAACGCGATTTACGTGTTTTTACTATGACATATGCCAGGTTAAAGGCCCAACGGGCTTTAAATTTACCAGTGTTAATGTAGGGGGCACTATAGTCATAATAATGGCCCAATCGGGTTTAAAGTATTATAAACATATGTGTATTAATGCAAATAACTAATTTAAATTCAAAAATTTAAAATTTATCGTGGGCAGATTTTCACCCTATATGCAACACCTCCTTTCATTTGTACATTCCCCACTAACCCTAGTACATATTGAAGTGCATAGTGCAGTTTGGGACCGATTGTACAACAAGATGGACAGACTGCTATCTTGGATCTTGATAGCTGAAGTTTGTTACCACTATTTATCACAAAGCACTGATGGGATCCGTCTCGAATTTCAAGTTTCTTGGTGGGCGAGAAGATCCTCCAGGGATCGCATATTAATAAAGGTTTAGGCCACATTAATTGGAACTATTGGCAAACTTCAAGAGCCTGAGTGATATATACGTTTAATTCTGTATCGGATCTCCAGGCCTGTTGCTTAATGAAACCGCTGAAAACCAAAACCTCATTAGTTCAACAACTGAACCCGCCAGTGATCAAGTGGTAGATGCCTTCCTCATACAAACAAAGCTTCTAAGTAATCAGAATCTCTGATGCATTTTTAAATCACTGGCACGACAAACTAAGGTAATGCCAGAGTGTTTGTTGTCTTAATCAGACATTAAAGATTGAACCAGTTCTGAAGCTTCCTTGGGTGAACGAAAACCAATTTTGTATAAACGGTGGGTCTGGCCTCATGGATTTTTAGGGTGGGGTTCAATAGGGGAAATGTGGCAAATTCTTGAAAATCTGTCTTCTGAAGCAAAAAGGGATTTGGTTTTAATTTGGTGTGTAGCTTCCTTGGATGAAAGTGAACCAATTTTGTATAAATGGTGAGTCTCTGTCGCCCCAGGGGTCTGAAGGGCAGGGTTCAATAGAGAAATGTACTAAAATTCTTCTCTGTAGGATTGACGGTATTAAGTTCTATTTTCATTTCAACAAATTTTATTGCAAATAATATGCAAATGGATTTGGCAACAGGCAAAGCCTATATTAGCCATCTCCAAACAAATCCGGTATAGTACAATTATCAACAAAATATTTTAACATTTAACATTACATTATGAATGAATATTATTATTAGTGTATCTCCCAACCTATCATAGTAGAAAAATCTAAAAAAATCTTTTAGTTTCAGATATATATTCTGATATGCATCAATAAATATGTATTTTTTTCTTCATCACAATTGTCACAGCCATGCAGTAGAGTTTTTGCGTTAAAATGCGAGTGGGGATATTAGAGTTATGTATTTTGGTTCTGAGTGATGATCTTTGTTCATTAAATAAAGGACATATGAAAAGATAGTGTTCGGCTGTTTCATTACCAAGGCCACAAGAACAAATTGGAGAATCTCTCAAATGATCGCGAAATAGGTCAGAAATTTAGATTGCTAGAGGAATTTCTGAGCTGGCACAGAGTAATATTTATAATTCGAGAACCTTTGTTTATAAAGGTATTTGTTATATCAGGTTCCATTTTATTAATGTTAAAAAGGAGTGTTTTAAATTGTGCAACAGTATTAACATTCGATAAGTCAAAGTTTAAAGCGAAAGAATTAAATTCTCTAAAGGTACTTGGAAAAAAACTAGTATAGTAACTTGCAGTTCTGCACATAGGAATATTAAAATATCTTGTCATCCTTAGTGGATATCTCTCCATTTTCAGGCTGATATAAAAAATGGTTGTACAATTTCAATCAAATGCTGTGGAGCAAATCCACGGAGTATCTTAAACATAAAGAATAAGTTTGTGTTTTTGACGCCGATCAGAAAGAGATTCCAAGCCAGTTCTTTATAAAGTATATCATGGAGGTACCTCTGCGCAATCCCGTTATAATCCTAGCGGCTTCTAAGTGGACAGACTCTACAGAAGTTTTCATTGTTTAGTACAGTTAATCCCATAAAACATCAGCAATATTCTAAAATAGGTAAATATAACTTTTATAAATGTTTAAAGAGTTTTACGTGACACTCTTTTTTTAATGTTTTTAATATATTAACCTTTTAAATGCTTTCTGGTATACATATAATTATGTGGTGAGTCCATTTACAGTCGTCAGAAGTAGAATCCTAAATGTCTAGTGTGGCTAGCTGTATGAACCGTGTTATTGTCAAAGTAATATATCGGGATGAATGACGTTTCGTTTCCTTGAAAATATTAATGATTCATTTTAGTGGGGTTAAACTTTATGTCCCATTTCAGAGCCCAGGTACTTATATTCGAAAGATTTTGTGAAAGTGATATGGGCAGCAATGATTTGGTTATATCAATTACTTCACTAATCGAAGTGTCATCTGCAAACAATTTGCAATCACTAGTAACAATATTTGTTATGTCGTTAATATATTAATAGAAATAACAGTTTTAAATGTAGAGAAATGCTTCAGTTAAAACACGTTGCTTCCTATCAGTAAGATAATTTTCTAAACCACCCTAATAATTTCCTTTAAAACCATAAGATTCTAATTTAAATAATAGTCCATCATGCCACACTCTATCCAAGGCTTTACTTATATCAACAGAAAACAGACCGGACTTCTTTTCTTTGTCTAATGAGTTAGTGATATTATTTGTAATCGAAAGAAGTTGGTTCACAGTTGAATCACCGGGAATGGAAGCCGGACTGATGTTTGGTGATTACTTCACAGTCAGTAGGTAATTATAGAGATACTTAAAATTACTTTTCTATTATTTTCTGAAGCAAGAGGTGATAGAAATGGGTCGATAGTTGGAAATATCATTTACATCACCTTTCCCTTTGTATATGGCATTAATGTTAGCAGCTTTCCATGGCAAGGGAATACAACCGGTTTCCATAGTTTTATTGCAGAGAGGGGTAAGAGGAATAGAAATAGAGGGTGTCAATAGTTTTATGAATTTTGGGACAATACCATCAGGTCCTGCAGGTTTCTTTTCATTAAGATTAGAAAGCTGATCTTTGATATCCTGTTATCTCATTTGGACTATCAAAAAAAAATCTTGCTATGCTGTGTTCTTGGCCTGGAACAGTTGAGTTATACAGGCCAAATAGACCTCTTGTTTGCAGTACAGGCCTAGGCATATATCAATATCCACTGAATTTACTCTGATTTCAACACAATGCTACCTGTGCATAAAAATACCAGACTACCTATAAAGACCATTTTTCTTCTGTCACTTCAGATCAAAATGATGAGATACAAACATGAAGCAGACGTAATATAACCAAAGGTCAGCGATGCCAACAAGAGAGACACAAGTGGTGAACTATCATTATATACGTATGATGTAAGTGGTGGAAAAACATTGTCTTTTCTGGAGGATCATGACCAAGATAATTCAAATACATGATAGAAACCATTGACTTCAATTTGAAATGGAATAGTGTTAGATCCTTTGTATAATTTCCAACTCCACATCAGAACAGCTGATTAGACATAGGCCGCAGTACACATAGGATGGGGTCCTTATACACGTGATGTATGTGGCAATGGACACGTGAGTCAGGTCCATACATAGACACCCCAGGACACGAGTCACAAATGTGTTATCTGTACCAAGGGGTTTTATACATTCGCGTTTCAGGACACATACAAGAGAGAAACCTTGTATGTGCAATGTCTGTGGTAAAGAGCTTACGTAACAGTAAACACCGCAGAAAACGTACTGGAGAGAAACCGTCCACATGCGATATCTGTGGTAAGGAGTTTAGTCATTCTTGTTATCTAAAGACACATCTCAGAATACATACAGGGGAGAAACCTTACAAGTGCGATGTCTGTAGTAAAGAGTTTAGTCAGTCGTGTCATCTGCAGCGACATGTCAGGATACATATAAGAGATAAGTCGGACACGGGCGATGTATGTGGCAAGGGTATTAAGGTGGCACAAAACATTCAGAATCATCTTAGGACACCTGCAGCAGAAAAGTCTTATAAATGTAATGTCTGCGTTAAGGGGTTTAGTCAGTTAAGTGACTTACAAAGACATCTTCTGACTCATACAGGGGAGAGACCTTACAAATGTGATGTCTGTAGTAAAGGGTTTAGTGAGTCACGTATCCTACAGAGACACCTCAAGACACATACAGGGGAGAGACCTTACAAATGTGATGTCTGTGGTAAAGGGTTTAGGTACACAAGTAGTCTAAATACACATCAGCTGATACATACAGGAGAGAAACCTTATAAGTGCGATCTCTGTGGTAAAGAATTTAGTCTCAAAAGTAGCTTTAAGAGACATAACAGGACACATGCAGGAGAAAAGCCACACAAGTGTGATGTCTGTGGCAAAAGGTTTAGTCGCAAAAGTCACTATCAGATACACATCAGGATACATACAGGAGAAAAACCGTACAAGTGTGATGTCTGTGGCAAGGCATTTAGTCGCACAGATTGTCTTAAGACACATCTGATGGCACATGCAGGAGAGGAAACTTATAAATGTGATAATAGTTATAGTGGGACAGATAACCTACGGCAACACCATAGGATACATACAGGTCAACCGCGTTATAGATGTGATGTCTGTGGTAAGGGATTTAATGTTTTACAAAACTTCCAGGGACATGAGAGGACACATACAAGAGAGAGGCCTTTCAAATGTGATATATGTGGGAAGGGGTTCATTCAGAAAGGGCATCTAAAGACACACCTCGGAACACATACAGAAGAGAAACCATACAAATGTGATGTCTGTGGTAAGGGTTTCAGTGAGAAGGGTAACCTAAAGACACACCTTCGCATACATACAGGTGAAAAGCCTTATAAATGTGATATCTGTGGGAAGGAGTTTACGGTGAACCAGCACCTTCAGACACACCGTATGATGCATACAGGAGAGAAGCCTTTTAAGTGTGGTGTCTGTTGCAAGGATTTTCGTCAGTCAAGTGATCTCAAGAAACACCTCAGAAGGACTCATACAGGAGAGAAACCTTACACTGTAAGAGTTTGTAGAGAAAATCGCATTGGTATGAAGAAACGTGGCAACAAAATCCCTTCTTTAATTAACACTGTCGATGAAACCCCTCCTCTGTCTAAGACTGTCGATGAAACCACTCCTCTATCTAAGACTGTCGATGAAGCCCCTCCTCTGTCTAAGACTGTCGATGAAACCACTCCTCTATCTAAGACTGTCGATGAAACCCCTCCACTATCTGAGACTGACGATGAAACCCCTCCTCTGTCTAAGACTGTCGATGAAACCCCTCCTCTAAGAAAGACTGTCAATGAGTATGAGAAAACTAGCGTCAACGACACTTTCAAGTATGAAAGTAGAACTTCCTCAATTCCAAATGGAAGTCAACAGACACGTTGCGTGGAGGACGATGTTGTATCTCCTGCTATGAGGATGTATATGAATGAGGAGGGTGTACCAGTGATAACGTACAGTGTGGTGAATATCCTACAGTATTACAATGAGGATGTGTATGACTGAGTAGGGTGTACCAGTGATAACGTACAGTGTGGTGAATATCCTATGTTATGTATGACACTAAATACATGTTGTTATTAGATAAGGGAGATAACTCCTATAGCTCCACAAGTTCTGTGTGTTTATTTGTTTACTGTTTTTTGTTAGATATTTCTAGAAGTAGAACGTTCTCCAATATTCTTGAATTAGGGTTTAGCTATATATACTCCAACTGTCCAAAGCTAATCAGAACTGTAATGAGACCTGTAATGAGACATATCAAGAATTGTACAGTGCCATATTAGATTCTATTGGGAGAGCTATTGTGACTTTATCTGTTGATTATTACAACACTTTGTGTGGATTTATTCATATTGCCTGGAACTTTACAAATCATCTGTGGACATTCATTTTCATCGTGGATTTGTGATTATTGTTAATTTGAAACCTGGAAGGATAAATGATTATACCAGGACATTCGCATACAGATAAGTAACACTTTAAATCATCGTATTACTCTTGTACCACCACCAATTACTTTAGATATTGTAAACCATCTCTGTATAATATTGTATATATAATTAAATTGTGTTTTGAATTTAGCTGCTGGTTTCTCATTTCTGTTATTCGTTCATGTAGCAGGAATTGGGGGCTCTTGTCTGAGATCGATATTTAATTTGTGAAATCTAACTTTGAAAAATTAATTAAGAAATTTTCAAAATTTGTTTACAAACTTGGAGTTTACATTTGAAACCAACAGCTAGATAAACATGACTTCTATGCAGGTAGAACATTTTGTTGAAGCGCCATCCCTGGATGTTCTTTTGCAAGTTAGTAAGAAGGATTTACTGTTATTGGGTAAACATTTAGGCCTAACTATCAAAACTAATTTGAGGAAAGCTGAAATTAGGAATGTAATTATAAGATATTTTGTTGACAATGACAAATTTGATTCTAGTGCATTAGATAGTATAGAGGAAACAGTCAATTCAGAAATTCAAATTAGACAAATGGAACTTGAACATGAAATGAAACTAAGACAAATGGAAATAGACAAAGAGAAAGAAATGAGAGAAAGAGAAATAGAAAAGGATTTAAAAGAAAGAGATCAGATGTTAGAGTTAGAGAAGCATAAAATTCAAGCTGAAACAGAACTTAGAATGAAAGAATTAGAACTAGCTTCTCAGGACAGTTCAAGTAATCCAACATTTTTTGTTTACAAGGAAACAGAGGTTTTGATGTTAGTAGAAACATAAGGTTAGTTCCTCCTTTGCAAGAGAAAGAAGTTGACAAGTATTTTCTGCATTTTGAGAAAATAGCTGATAGTATGAAATGGCCTGAAGATAAGCTTACAATGCTCTTCAGAGTGTCCTGATTGGTAAAGCTAGAGACATTTATTTTTCTTTATCTGTAGATTAGATTTCAAATTACCAAGTAGTCAAGAAAACTATTTTGAAAGCTTATGAGTTAGTTCCTGAGGCTTACCGCCAGAAATTCCGAAACTCGAGAAAGAGAGATGAACAAACTCATGTAGAATTTGCCAGAGAAAAAGAACAAGTATTTAATAGGTGGTGTGATTCTAAAGAAATTGATGAGGATTTCGGTAAATTGAGGCAATTATTGTTGATAGAGGAGTTTAAACGTTGTATCCACATAAACATAAAAACTCATTTTGATGAGAGAAAAGTTGAAACACTCAGTGAAGCAGCTACAATGGCTGATGATTACGCTGTCACCCACAAAGGCTCATTTGTTAAAAACAGTTCTCAAGACAAAAACAGTACCACAGGTACTAGTAAATTTGGTCAGCCTAGGAACCCAACCTTTAGTGGCCCTTCTAACGACAAACCTAAATTAGGTGACAAGACTAAGTCTGATTCTAAAACAGATCATAGGGCAGGTGTGGGGTCTCCTTCTGGTCCTGTTTGTAATTACTGCAAGAAAGTAGGGCATACTATGTCTGAATGTTATTCTCTCCAGCGTAAGGAGCAAAGGCGTAAACAGTCAGTTCCTTCTGTGTTAGCTATGTCAAAGCCTAGTCAGAAACTTAGTGATATTGTGGAAGATTCTAAAGTGTCTGTTGAGATTAAGAGCTCAGAGTCTGATAGTGTCTTGGAGAAGTACTCTCCCTTCATTTCTGAAGGTTTTGTTTCACTTACTAGTGATATTACCAACTTGAAACCTGTGAAGATTTTGCGAGATACTGGGGCTTCTCATTCTTTGATATTAGATGGCGTAGTGCCTTTGTCTGAGGAGACCTCATCTGGTAGTAGTGTTTTGCTTCAAGGTGTAGAGTTAGGTTTTGTTAATGTGCCTCTCCATTGTGTTTATTTAAAGTCAGACTTGGTTACTGGGCCTGTCACCATTGGTGTTAGACCGAAACTTCCCATAGAGGGCGTGTCGCTCATTTTAGGCAATGACTTGGCTGGAGAGAAAGTTAGGGTAGATCCCATAGTGTCCAGTATTCCAGATAAAACGGGTGATGCTGAGACTATTCAACAGGAATTTCCTGGTATTTTCCCTTCTTGAGCTGTAACTCGTTCAATGAGTAAGAAGGTTTCTGATGTTGCAGTAGTTGAGGATCATTATAGTCCAGGGTTAGGTGACACTTTCTTGGCTCATGATATAGAGGATATCGGGGGCAAGTGTGATCTTTTGTGCAATCCTGTAGACTTTGATAGTGATGGAGTTGTTCCTAACAAGGGTACTTTGTCTGACATGATGAGTAAATCATTTTTGTCTAGAGAGGAGCTTATAGTAGAACAGGAAAAAGATCCTGAAATTTCCTTATTGTGTAATCGGGCTCTGAGTGAGGAGGAGGCGGAGAAAGTCCCGGTTTGTTACTTCCGTAGGTCAGGCGTGTTGATGCGCAAGTGGAGCCCCCCTGATGTGTCTCCCGAAGAAGACTGGAAGGTTGTCAATCAAATAGTTGTCCCACCGAGGTATAGGCAAGATATTCTGAGTTTGTCTCATGACGTTCCTATGGCAGGGCATTTAGGTGTGACCAAGACTTATAACAGGATCTTAGATCACTTCTTTTGGCCCAAGTTGAAACGGGATGTGGCTGATTTTTGTAGGTCTTGTCATACTTGTCAGGTGATAGGGAAACCTAATCAGAAAATCCCTGTTGCACCTTTGCATCCCACTCCAGCATTTGAGGAACCATTTAGTAGAGTCATTATAGACTGTGTAGGTCCTCTACCAAAAACTAAGTCTGGGAATGAGTATCTTTTAACTATTATGGGTGCTTCCACACGCTTTCCTGAAGCCATTCCACTCAGAAATATTAAGGCCCCTAACATAGTCCAAGCTTTGGTTAAATTCTTTACATTGGTTGGTCTTCCAAAAGTTGTCCAATCGGACCAAGGTTCGAATTTCATGTCTGGTGTTTTTCAACAAGTCATGTACCAGCTCAAGATCAAACAGTATAAGTCTAGTGCTTATCATCCAGAGTCTCAGGGTGCTTTAGAAGAACTTTTTCATCAGACATTGAAGAATATGATAATATCTTATTTTTTGAAAACAAAAGAGATTGGGACGAAGGC
>SAYR01019059.1:6124-17857 GCA_004382745.1 Argopecten irradians irradians | reverse complement strand
CTTGCGGGTGCGAGGTTATTATCCGTCTTACTTTTTCTGAGCGGTGGTGTCGATTTCATGAGCTGTCGATTTTTTAACGAAAATTTAATGAACATATCCCCTAAATATTGCTGTCTTTAAGCAAGTATTAACGTCGTGAAATTTAATAAACCTTTTACAATGGTTCTTTCGGTTTGACTCGATCAGACAAGTATTTGTTTGAGAAAACGGTTTTTATTCCCAGGTTTTTCATAGGCGTCTCGCGTGGTGTTTAGTAATGTAAACGAGAACAGACACGAATCTTCTCACTTATAATCCTTGCATTTATCACACCGAACTATAAATATTTAATAGAATAATAAATAATAAAATTAATGTATCTTCTTAATAATATCTATTACTATATTTTTGTTTAAATTGTTTATCTCACATAAATTGAATCGACCGTTTCCAACATACAAGACCTAGTATGCAAGATATATTTATGGGATTCTTTGCAGCAAGACGTTTTATTCAGTGCAGTCAAAAAATGATAAATTTCAGTTTATGCTGGAAATGGCTTTATTAGGCACGTGTAGAAACCTCTCCGTGCCGCGGGGGACCGGAAATAACCTGTAAGCCGTCGATATCGAGGTCAAAGTTTTTCTGACCACCCGACTATGCATATTTTCTAGCTCTAAACCGTGTGACGTCATAATAGTCCGTGGCTTGTAGCTGTACTATAATCTGATTGTGCTATCACTTACATCGAAGGTCACAGGAAAAGCCGATCAACGATTTTTTATGATTACTTTTGAGTGAAGTTTAATCGTACATTAACTTTGGCTCGAACGTAAAATGAACTTAAAGAGTGAAATTCGATGTTTCAAAATACTCTAATTTATGCTCTAATAACAGGTTCTTCGTGTAATTATGAAAGAAAAATCGCACAGAAAAAAAGTTTCGGATTTTTTTGTCGAGTAGTTTAGCACGATAAGCTTTTAATTAGATAATATTTTCCTGTAGTCTGTATCTTTGATTCATTGTGAATTGCAAAGTTCGTGACTGGTAAAATGAATTTTACGTAACAAGTAAAGAAATCCTTGATTTAAGCATCGAGGATATGATGCTTGACGTACGTACACACCGATGATTGATCATAACAAACATTGTGTTGTGTGTTGCTAACCGAATAAATTGTGATAATTTATTAAAATACCGTAATACGTTTCAACATGTAGAAAGAATTTATGTTTGATATTATAAAAGATCAAAATATTGAAATATTAAGCAAAACAAACTATTTTAGACAGTGCGGTCGCTTTTAATTTTTAATCAATATACGAATAGATACACCGATATAGATATATAATTAGTCATGCCTTTGGTTTGATGGTTATGTAATACCTGGACCAGTATGTTGTTTATCATCATAAAATTCAGAACCTCGAACATGCACTTACCTATAGAAACTGGAAGATTGACTGGGACCCCTGAAGTAAATAGAACTTGTAATCTATGTTTTACTGATATTGGAAACGAATATCATTATTTGTTTCAATGCAGTAATGAAATGGTGAAACATTTACGAGAAATGTATATACCAAGTTACTATTATAGAAACCATAGTGTTATCAAAATGAAAGGCCTGTTTACTATATGTAACATTACTGTTCTGACAAATATATGTAAGTTTTTGAAAAAAAAAATTGAAAAACTATTGATTGAGCATGTACATCACTAATACATATTGTAATGCACTGTTGCGCTATGGGCCCAATATACTTGTATGTTTATATTATGTATAGTGACCTCCTGTTACATACTTGTATGTCTGAGAGTGAAATAAAATCTGAAATCTGACTACGGTTCAGATAATGAAAACATAAAACCTGTACACAACGCCATTCATCGAACTCACCTGTAATTACCTGGCCGCGGGCAATTTGCTATTCGGTGGACTATATCGGGTATTTGGTATTGTCTTATTGTCAATCAGGTTAGGACATCCGTTAATTGGATTATGGAAACCCCGTACATCTATGCTCGGGTGTATCTCTGAACGCCAACATGTTGGATTTACCTGTAGGGTAGTTTGTTGTGGCAGTGGTTATAGTCTTTTTCCTGAAAGGAGTCAAAATGCCAACAGGTAAATGTACCTGTAAAAGTTACCTGTTGATACTTATCTACATGTGTAGTGATTATCATTTTAATTAATTTTTATTTCAATAAGTGTTCAGAATTAGTATCAGAGACATATATACATAATACATATAATACATAGAATTTATGAATGAAATTAGATTAAATTCACGATTATTTCAAGAATTTTCAAGATTTCCATGGTATATCTAAAATCTCTGGTATTTATTTCATTAGATTTTCAACATATTGGTACTAAAATCAAATTAAATCCTTTAAAACTAAATTCACATGGAAGTAACTTGCCCATTCAGTAATATCTAAGCAAAAAATCCAAAATAGAATGATCTTATTTCATTTTGGTATAACACCAATTCGATTAAAAGTTTGAAACAATATAAGCCCTTTGCCTAACTATTGGAACGTTTATTTCATAGATATCTTTTAGTGACATCTATATATATATATATATATATATATATATAGTACATATAGCTTCTGCATTAATTACCTACAAAACAGTAAGTGTATATATGTCATATATGATTTCAAATATTCAAAAATGTATTAATTGTACTTTTTAAGACTAGCCTTTTTAAGATAACAGAACATACAATATATTTTAAAAGTTGTATTAGGATGCATCCTTAATCACAATTATATAATTTTCCTACTTTAATATCCTCAGATTGTATTTCTAGATCAGAGTGATATTACATTATAATGTAAATGTATTTCATTATAACGAATGAGCAACCAATAATTAAACAAAACTGTTGTCCATTTACAGTGCTTTAAGTGATATATTTTCGTGCATGTTAGAAATAACATATACATTTCTTTCCTATGGCTGATCTTCCTCAAACATTGTTACCAGATACAAAGTGGTATATGTACCGGTACCATAATCTTTAAACAGAAAAATACGAAAACTGTTAATTTTGTATTCTGAGCATCAAAAGTTTGCAACATTTTGAGAATTACAAGATCTCAACATATGAACTTCAAATAAGGTTGTCACTATTGCAACTGTATTATATTTACATCTATAATGTGTTTTAGAATGAATATGGTTAGATGTAAGACTCCAAGTAACAGTCTACAATCTCATTTCATACAGTATTTTTTACAGAATTAAGTGACTTCTAAAAATACTTTGTATCTAAATACACATAAAGCATTAAATATCAATGATACTTTCATCATTAACCATGTTTAAAAAAAACATCATATATATGTGTGTTTGTGTCGGCTTCAATAGATAATTTAAACTATAATCAACAGGTCAAAATTTTCGACAAAATTAATATAAACTTTTATGATCTCTTTTTTCTCCACTCATTTTCTAACAAAATACTTATAGGTATATGTCTATGTGATAACAAAAAATCAACTATACACAGTCACAATAAATGAAAGTTGTCTAAGAATGTTGCCCTGGAGAACTCCTGTGTTAATCCAGAATACCGTTATATTAAAACATAAATTGCTCAAAAAACCTGCTTTTCTGATAAAATTGAGATAAGATTTGAAAAAAAAAATTCACCTGGAACCCAAAATGCATTTAGTTCCTTACACGTATATTGTAAGGAATGTGTTGAAGGAATTATTTCCAAAACCCACCAATGTTACCTATGATACTGAAATACAGGTAAATCTCAGGTGACTTTACAGGTGGAAATAAAGACACCTTATATGAAACAGTATATAATTGCATTCCCATTGTTTCCTAAAACAACACCTACCTATTGTTGATAAATATGTTGGCGTTCAGAGAACACCCCCTATGCTCTAGGTTTTTTTATTGTCACCTCCATGTTTAAAATGAAGATGTAAAAGCAAATGGAAATAAAATATCCCTGATCATACCTAGGAATATATATTACATATATATCGTACACAGGTAAAACAATAATGGAAGTTGACTTATTCAGAAACAAAAATGGTTCTGAGAACTATTTCAACTAAAGGTTTAACCTTAAAAAATATTCCAGTCAAGAATTGTAATAACAGAATCGTGGCATATAGCAATCTTCCGCAATTTCTAAGTTATTAGTAAGAATTCTAAGCATGTATTTTCACCGTTTCGAATCTACATGTACATGTATAGTCATACAAGAAGGGTTACAGCATAACCACACTAAATATACTTATTTTAATATCACTAAGTATGTTCATATATCACACTATTTAAATCTCGGTATTATGCTATTTTAAGGATTTGGTATAATTTTGAAATAATGATTTTTTTTAATCTACACTTATACTGTAATTTAAAAACATATATCAGAAATATCACTGATGTATTTCTGCTTTTAAGTTAACGTTATGAATAAAGTTTCGAAGGCAACAATATAGATATACATACTAATTTCGGTATAAGATCGGTACTGTTACTCCAATATCACATACATGTAACTGACAACCGTCCACATTTTATTTTTACTCAAAAACTGTGCCGTGTTTGCATCGTTATTGCAGAAGTTTGAAATAAAAAGACGCATTCTATAAATCTTCATGCTTATTTTTGTGATTTTACTCGTAAAAAGATAATGTTACACTATTTTTTTATTACACAGAAATTTACATTATATGCTATCTAAATCTCAGTCCAGACTGACCCGAACATCATTTTGTTATCGCTATCAAATTGGACTGATTATCTAATCTAAAGTTAGATATATGCTTGTTTGAATTTTTGAAGTGGTGTAAATGGAATGTTTTGAAACTGAAATATCTACATCATAATGCTAGATAACAATTTACTCGAAAAACTCAAATTGTAGATCTAACGTATACGTGTATGTGCTGTATAGATGTATAGTACTAGGCTTACCTTGTGTAGGACAAACGACAGAGAGAAGAGATTATATTGGCACAGGTTTACTTTTATACATGCGATTATCTAGGTGATTATTAAAATCAATATATGTTCACGGCGAAGGTGTGAATGATCCCATTGGGTGGACGCAGTGTGCTTGCCGCGCGATTCCAAATTGTTAAGCTTTGGGTCCGCATATCTACTTAGGGTGAGAATATAGTATAGAAATTGTGGGATGATTCCATTGGGGAGAGAATTAAATTATATTTTTCTATATTTGCGCCGCTTTATTTTTCTGGCTATTCAAGCAGTCGGTATGAGATAATCCTTTTAAGGAAAACGCATGAAACACATTTTCTGCTGTCATCAGTTTATGTTCGTTGGTAGTGTTTTACCTGTTGAATATTGTCTCCTGGCCTCTTGATACTTACAGCTGTGTGTGCTACCGAGATTCGCCATATATGAGCTAAGCGTCAAGTGTTTTTGTGAAGCTCATCCCCATTTCAGTAAGTATTGGTTGTTACCTAAAGCAAGGGGGGTAATGATCGGGTTGCGTAAAATGCCGTAGGGATATCAGTTGGAGTAAACGTCTGTCTCGGCAAACTTGTGGTGACAGCATTGTCGCGGGAGAAAGATAAAGACAAGTAATAGAAGTGGATCGCCACCATGATGGATAATAACATCTTATTTACAGGAAGTATGGAACATCTACATGTTAGAAAATTTCATTTATACCAAAGAGAGGTAGGTGTTGTCATTCAAATAGACAGAGGGTCATCTTTAAAATCTAAATCATGAACGTGAAGAATAATCAGATGTAGACCAGCAGAAATAACACGCACGCTCGGAGGCGAGACACTTACTGTGGTTCCCTAACACAGTCTCATAGTATGAAAGTTAGGCGCTAGCGCTTCAGTTATTTCACCAACAGATAGACTTTTAAGATGGTCAAGAATGAAAGCAATGTTTGTGCCTGCCCCATTGGTCATTTTTCACCTATAATATTTGCACAACAACAACAAAAAATGCAGAGCGGTAACAGAATCGGTATGAGTGTTCAATGGCTCGACTATTAACCGTTTATGGCTGTTAGCTCCCTTGCTCGTCTCTACATATTTACCGAAGGTCTCGTGCTGTGGACAGAGTGGTTCTTTCGGACGAAAGATCCAGAGAGTGGTCAACGCGCCAATCGAGATGAGGAATATATAATCATAGTTTGTCGCAGGACGGAAAATTGGTATGTAAGTACTGTGGCCGTGAAGCAAGTTCAGTAACGCAGGATAGATGTATTTGAGGTCATAGCGTATAATTCGTTGACAATTTAGGCAGCTTAATTTTGAGATCTACGGAAACCTTACTCATGCCCATAACCGCCGTCAATACATTAATTCCGCCAGGGGGCATAAGTAACCTCTTCAAGTTTTCATTTTTAAGGTTGTTCGAACGTCATTGCTTCTGACACAAACCTGCTGTATCGCTGACCTTGGGAACCTTCTGTGACCTAGTTGACCGGAGGATAAGGCGACGGGGATCTAAACCTCATAACACTGTGGTCAAATATACCCAAGGGTGTCTCTTTCCCCCGAGGCTTGACACAAAGCGTAGGTATAGCGTCAAGGCAATATTGACACAGCGAGTCAGACCTGAATGTGCAACACCATAAGTTGCCTCCAACACAGAAACTTCACGACACTTTCGATCTGAAAGTCAGGATGGAATACGTACCTGTTGAGTATGATGTACACGAAAGGAGAAAAACATTGCTGTCGGTCAGGCCTTGGTGATAATCGACCTAACTGGGACATACATGATGTCAGATATGGCTGATGCTAAGAACTTCCTGCCAAAAATAATCATGGTGGGACCCGAAACGAACCAGGTACAAGCTCTGGTCCCAATCTAAGCCAAACACCTCAACAACAACAATAGAACCGAGCAAAACAAAACCACCTGGAGCTAAAACGGCGCAGCACCAAGGGCTCTCCAGGACTATACACAACACCAACACCGAACACATTAGAAAAAAGAATTTACCTGAATTCCAGCTCGTGATCATAGACGTGCTATATCTTCCACCGGTCTATTGACGTAAAAATAACTGCCCTGAGAAAACGCAAGCGACCAGCAAATAACACCACCGCAGGAGCACACGCCCCATAGAACAAAAAGCCAGAACGGTAAAGCTGCTGCGAGCTACTCCTGCACTAAACAACCAACCCAGTAAGGGATCAGATGACCCGTATCCTGTTGACGGTAAGCATTCTATGTTAACTTTCGGCTAACCACTATCAGCGAGCGTTGGTGACACACACACTTTATCGCCACCCCAAACAATCCTACTTCAAGATATAGCTCCTGTTCCGTCGTACAAACCTATCTCTCACGGGAACACACATAGACGACAAACATCATATCAAGCAGATGGTAACCATTACGCGGATTTAAGGCGAAAACATAGCAAGAAATTAAAAACATCTTATTACAAAACAATAAAACCATCCTATTCTGCCTTCAAAGAATCATTGCTGAAAGACACCATCAATCCTAGACATTTCACATTATAGGAACACCAAACTACTCTCCAACAACTAGGCGCCGGCCATCAAGTGTGGTACATTAGTGGCACTAGGGTCGGGTGCATAAAACGTCTCCCCCACAGGGAACATCCAGTCTAAAGATCCCAGTACCCTACAAGCTTGTTGCTAGTAAGTGTCCCATACTTAACCCCGACAAGAAAAATCAAACAACTGTTCTAGATATATTTACCTACCTCCCAAATCAATCCTATTATTCGATGCTTGAAACTAAGTAATTCTCGATTATCCTGCAACTCAATGCCGGTAGCATTATTTTATCTATCGGGTGAATCTTAACGTCATGATTAGCCCTCTGGGGCTCCCCACGCGTACTGATGATAGAGGTAAGAACGTACTCGAAGAGTTTTATTGATAAACAATAGCTTATGTCTTATATAACACCAATGCCCCCAACATATATTACAACATCCTCTCTGCTCTCACAATTGATCTATCGGTATGCATCCCTCAATTCTTCTGGCTATGAGTGGCAGTGGTCAACCTGATGATCTTTGTGGTAGCGATCACCTTCCAATCTATCTTAAAAATAACATCAGGTCACCCATATACACTTGAGGAGCGGTTCCCTCTGTTGTGATTTAACATAAAGCCGGATTGGGCTCAGTGTTAAAAACCTTATGCGCCTAGAGAGCTCATCTGCAGGATAAATTTTTGGAACCTCGATGACCACACATTTTTAATAATATTTCACAGAAGCGCTCACTTCCTAATCGAGCTACAAAAACCGATTACCAGAAAATCATTACTGCCAAAACTACCACAAAGTTTTCGTCTCTCAAATGATTCATTTATCATAGATCTGGTAGAAATTTCCCTCTGAGGCGGTACTTGCTTCGCACCCGTTCTCAAACCTCATAATATCAATTTTTAAAATTGGAGAGCAAAAAGCTCGAAGCGCTATCAACATCCCGACCAGAAGGTACTTGCAAAAGATTACGTCTCTAAAATTAATTCTCCAATACACTCCTCGAAAGAAGTTTGGTAAAGTGATTGTACAATCAGTGTGGGCAAAAAGAAAAGCCCGATACACCATCCCTCCCACCTCATTAACAAACATAAAATATTTTCTTCACAATCCGAAATAAGCTGCACGCCTTTTGCCACAAAATTTTTATAGCCTAAAAATTCATCCGCAAAAAGTCATTCAGAAAATTTATTTCAAGAAATTTAATAAAAGAAAAAGTGAAAAACGATCGTCTTTAATTTAAATCCTCCAATAGTGTGAAGTATATGAATAGGCCTTTCGAGATAGTTTGGCTATAGCAATAGTGCTCGAGTCCCTATGAAAACTCAAATGACTCGGACAGCTGACCAGACGAAATTCGCATGATATCGTTTTTAAATAACAATTACCATGAATCTTCAACTAAAATGCTTTTCCCTATATTAATCATATGTTACTCTTCTGGCAAAAATTCGCTTAGTCTTGGAAGGAACTTCTACTATCCTATACAGTCCCCTCTTCCGGAAGCAGCCTGGGAGAAGATGCGTACTCGATAGCCCAATTAACTTTGTCCTCCATTCAATTGACGGAGTTTGTCATTCTGCTAAATAAAATTTTAAACGGTATGATAGAATAACGAGATTAGTTTGGTTCCTGTAACTCAAACAATTATATTTAAGTCCTCCTGGCAAAGCGGCTTAGAACAACCGCAGGAGGAACGGATAGCAACCCACACCTTACTTAGCCTAGAAACATTCGTATAGACGAGAAGCATTTGCCAAAAGAGAAATCTTGTGGGCGTATTTCATTTGAATGAAAAGGCAGTAGCACCCATCAACTTGGCAATACTTGGAATCATTGAACGCTCTCCATAATCAGTCGCGGGTATATTAGTGGTAGATTTGCCCAACAGTTTTATTTTCAAATTTTATTATAGCAGACAGGCATTTCAAAGTTTGCGATCAGAACCGGTATCAAGACTATATTCAGAAACCAGAAACACAGGTAGATGGTTGGCGCTCCCCAAGGGGGGTGGGTATCGCTCGTTCCGTCAACACTTTTGTGATTAAAAACTTAACCAGTCATAACTGAAAATGTCTTGGCAATCTACCGGACAGAGGTCTCCTATTTGGTGGATGATTTTCATTCGATCGTTAGCAGATCAAAAAACTGCACGACCTATAGAACGACAACTATCCCACACAATGTTTAGGCCAAACTTACAAAACTTGGCTTGACGAAAAATGGGCTTTAGATTTTCAAGATCTAAAATCGTCTGTTGCTACTTCTGTCAGAAACGAAAACCGCACAATGGTCCCTGACCTCACACTCGATGGAATTATAATTTCCGATGTAGTTGAACAAACTAAATTTTCTTCAGGACCTAATATTTTTGATTTCGCAATCTTGTTCCTTGTTCACATTACTAAACATCTGAAAGGTATAAAGTGCTCGAAGGCGTGAACATTCTACGAGTTCTCTTCCATTCTGATTGGGAGATGCAGACCGTGAAATGCGATTCTAACGTATCTATCCGGGCACTTATTAGATCAAAACTTGACTACGGCTGCTATTGTCGTATGGACGGCTCGCAGCTCCTATCTACAGATGCTTGACCCATACAGAATCAGGGACTGCGATCTCGGCACATTGGAGCTTTTCGAACAACACCTGTGAAGAGTCTCCATTGGAAGCTAATGAGCCATCTCTAGACGATCGACAAAGAAATTATCCTTACAGTATGCGCTGCTCAAACCTGAAAATCGCAATCCAAAACCCTGCATTCGATGCCTTGTATTTAATCTCCACATACACCGCAGGCACATATTCAGACCAAATAACAAGGTCCTACAACCAATTGACGTTCTGATATCGGAGATTATCAAAGTTTTTTGCAGGAACAAATAAATGTAAATTCGACCGATGACCATTGAGTAGTCACCAGCAATAATCCGGATGTACGCGAGCGCATGGCTCATCTCAAACTACCTGTATATCGAGATTTATATCTTTTGCATGATACGGGCAAAATCCAGTGTCCATTAACCCGAGATCTAAATCCTCCTGTTCGGGAGTGCATCAGGACTGTCCGTGCTGATCATATTAAGTATTAGTATACTGCACGCGCTCAAAAGATGGTGTAAAGTTTGCGGCAGCATGCCTGTACAACTAATCACTGTCCTCTATCCGACTTCCTAATGTGAGTCTCCCGATTTTCTCGTGCGGAAGCCTTGTGCTATCGGTTCTGCTTCCTTGACCCACATCGAAGTAACACCGCATTGAAAAGGCAAATCCATCGTTCATGACCTCCTCTTTCGGTTCTTCATGCTTTGTAATCAATGACAGCCCTAGACAATACTCTAATTCCAAATCTTTTAATGCGAGAACATTTCGATTATCTATTCTAAACACTCAATTACTATATCTCTGAGGATTCCCACGTCATGGTGGGTGCATAAAGGGGAAGAACACCTCTGATAAAAGGCAGCTAAAGCTACTCTTCGCCTAGCATAAACCACATTTGAAAACTACCATACACGGACATCAAACCTATCCATCATCTTAGTCAGCCATCCCCAAACATGACTTCATAGGCAAACTAAACGGTGGTCTACCGAAACAACGCATAAGACTGTTCTAAAATTCACCTTACACTTAAATCCGTAACTTCCCAGTCGGAGAGACCGGCAAGGGAGGAAGTTTTCCTCTCCGCTGCAACTGGACACACATATTTTACACCAGTCCCTATCTCTTGGAGAGGGAGGACTCCTCTCATACTCGCATGCATATGATACTCCCGCCTCTCACAGCCGCTTCTATTTATTATGTACTTGAGTATTAAACGACATGACGAGGATAATAATACTATCCACATGGTCTCGACATGTAATTTGTTTTCTAAGCCGTGTAAGACATAATCGTCGCATTTTGTAATTGTGACGAGTGGTTGCGTTTTATAACAAGAAATTGATTTTCATGTATTACCATACATTATAATGACTCGCATCTCGAATCATCGTATCACTCCATGTTCATCAAGCATTGCGCATGAGTTTTCTCATGTGTTTTTAGCCAAAATCATTTTATACCCAGCAAAACTAGCTTTTTTTTTTTTTTTTTTTATCAAATAAACGTTTCAATAGTGTTTTAGTCTCTTACTTGCCTTTTCTTACCGTGATCCTTTTATCCTGATATTAATGCAAATAGACTTTTAGTTTTGGCCCTAATAATTGACTTCAGTTTCGAGGCCCGTAAAACTCAAAAACAAACAG
>SAYR01019049.1:20711-32882 GCA_004382745.1 Argopecten irradians irradians | reverse complement strand
ATAATTACGCTTTGTAGAGGTGTGGTTGCAATATCAATCCCAAATTTCACTGGATATGCTGATGTATTGCGTTCTGGGAATTGGAAATTTTTCAATAGACCTGTATATATTATATAACAACATGTAAATAAGGGCTGGCAAAGAATAACAAACAATAGCATCCCTTAATGGTTGTCGTGGAGAAAAGTTAGTGGTCTACTCGTTGTATACTAATAAAAACTAATCTAAATTTCTTATTCTAAACCAACTGGGTGAACTCTGAACTCATGAAATAGAATACAATAATCAAGTTTCATCATCCCTGTTGCAGTCCTTCTGCCTGTGGACAACACCTGCTAGTCTTTACAAAAATCAGTGGGACTATTCAGCCACCACTGAGCTGGTAAGCCTGTTTCGTTGGTAGCATTACCCCACGTTCTTTTGGATCACTGATGATTTTTCAATCATCAGTGTGAAGAATGTACTTTTCGGATCTGTTCATATATACTATGGACATTCATAGAATCTATCTCTGACTTTTTTACCTCTTGTCCGAGCAAATCCAATATGGCAAAGTCAGATTTTTTGGAATGTTTGCTCTGTTGGGGATGTGGTAATTTATTTCTGGGATGCAGTCACTGTACTTTTTGAAACAGTCCATATACTTGACAAGCACTTTCATGATTGTGAAGTGTAAAACGTTCTCCATGGAAGTACTATTTCTGCCAAACTTGGAAACAAATTGGCTATTATCCCCCTTAGTGATTTCTGCTAACGGAGCACTGTTCATCTAGAAACGGGTTAAGTACCCTTTTCTCCACTCCAAACTAGAAGAAACCAGTGCAACTGGTGACTTTATTTTCTTTGGTCATATGTGATGGTCTACGGGGGTAAATCTATATTGTCCCCAATTGATTTCAGCCTGACTTTCAACTGAACTGACCTACGCTGTCGGATGTTTCAATCTCCTGCTTTTCTCCACATTAGGACTTTTGTCTGTTTCCTTTGCCTCTCCATCAGATTGCTCACTCATGTTGCTTGTGCTTGTGTAGACACCCAGTCAAAGTTTTGTTTAGGATAGAGGATTCGTCTGAAATAAATAATTACATAAGAAAAAAATGCTGTCAAAAGATATGGAAGTTTATATGTTCAAATTATTTTATCAAAATTAAACAAACATTTTAAATCTTACTGTAAGCAGTGTAACCTGTCTATAAAGAGCCACTCAAGAAACCAAGAAGGATAGACTTTGTAAGCCAAGTGATTCTATATACACAGGTGTTATTGTGTTTTGAATTTGACCATTAGGTACTAAGACAGTGATCTAGATTTTTTTTAAGTCGGTTTTATTAATTTTAATGTCCTATTACAGCCAGTGTTCATGTAAGGACGTGCCAGTTTTTTGGTGGAGCAAAGCCAGAGGTACCGGAAAAAACGCATCCCCGGACAGTGGTCAGTAACTGCAATGGCTCCACGTGGGATCAAACTCGCAAATCAGAGGTGGAGGGCTTGTGGCTATATTGTTCAAGACAACTTTACCACTTGGCCACTGCGACGCTGGTCTTATTTAAGAAGTCAGTCTCTACACGAGGTGGCCGATAAGGAAGAGTGGGGGGGGGGGGGGGGGGCGATTGTATACACTGGCATTTTCAAATGTAACGCTTCAGCAATAAAACTATATATGGTACTAAATAAAATTCCATGTCTTTTCTATAGGTATAATTTTTCTGATTTCAATCATTTGTTATAATAATTTTTTCTATTCAACATAATGTTATTTATAAAGTTAAATACTTAATTTTTACCATCATCTGTTTGCTTCCTCCGTGATCCAATATCTGACTGGATGAATGCTGGAATGCTGACATGTGGTGTTTTTGAATTTCAATGCTACAGCTGATGTCACTGGCAGTTCCACTTTTGGAGTCTTTCCTAATTGTGGTAATGAGTTGGTGAAAAAGTGGGAGCCGATGTTGCTACTTCTGTATTAAAGTTGGCAAAATTTGAATGTTGTGAGACTATTGCTGTCCAGATTTCGGAGAATAGATTTATTAATTGTGGAGGTTAAACGTGAGATTTCGGTTTGTAATTCTGCAACGATACACTTATGAATGTGTTCTTTTAGGGGTGTTTTCATTAAAGCTTTTGCTGTCCTCAATTTTGAATTATGGATTGCCAAGTTCTTTATACTCTGTGAGAGTTGAATGTCCTTGATGATTTTTGACCTAATGCGAGCATCTGTTTTTGTTCTGTACATGACCTATTGTGGGGAAAAAACATAGTCATTAAAATTAAAGTACCTAGCTCTTGTAATAAAACAACTGTCAGAAAATCATGTGCAAATGCATTGAAACTAGTTGTTTAATTAACAATATTATTAACAGTTTAAATTTCTATCAGTCACATGCACTCTAATTCCCTTTAAAAACATTATATCTTGTAGCACTGTACAAGAAAACAACACATAATTCATACACTAATTCTTATAAGCTTTATATCAATACATCAACAGTATCTCCAGAATTTTAAGTAAAACATGTACATGTAAATGTATACACATCTTTATATAATATGTTTATATAAGTAATACATGTCTTTCGATACATCACAATAAACAAGAAAAAGTAGATTAATTTTGTTATCTAATGGGTATAATCTTAGAGTTTTTTTTTATTGTATTTCACTATAAAATGATGGCCGAAACAGGAGTATAGATTGAAATCCCGAACTTCTTAAAAAAAAATTCGTAAAAAAGTGGAAAAAATTTAGGGTCGGGGTAAAAACATTCGGTCGGTCCGGTAACCCTAAACAGACATTTTTTTTGGCCTTATTAAGTCAAAATGGAGCAAATTTATCTCTATTGCTTTACTATGGGGCTAAAAATCATAACACAGGTAAACTCATCAACCACGACACCTGCACTGAATTTCCTGTTGGATATATACTAGTCAATCAAGGGCATGTATAGTTTCTATATGAAAAAATAGGCAGATTCTGGCTATTTTTTCATATAGAAACTATACATGGCCCTGTGAGTCAATGAAGAACACCTAACCTATCATTTTCATTTCACAGAATCCTGCTTTTGAATTTATACAACTAAATGATCACAATTATATACAATAGCATGCGTTAAGATGACATTGTAAAGACATACCTTCACTTTATCGGGCGAGAATAATTTTACGGGCCTTTTGCGTGTTTGTCCAAGATCGCCAATCGAAGATGTTGGGAGCACATGCAACGTTACAGTCTTGGGAGATTTCGGAACTTGGTCCGACACTTTAGATGGTGTAGAAAATGTCAGCGCCTTTTTGGTCTTTCTTGGCGTCGGGGAATGAATGATAACTCTTTTTTTAGATACGGGGGTGACACAGAGTGGTTTCCTTGCATGTTTATGCTTTTCCCTTAAAGCAGCCACTAGCGTATCGTTCTCTGCACGAAGTGAATCAAGCTTGTGAGTCAGGTCAAACTGCAAACGGCTGAGTTTATTCAGCTTCACAAAGCATTGACCACAAACGTGGCGTGACAACCCATCTTCCGTAGTAGCTAAATACCCAAGTATTTGGGACAGTTGATCGATCACTTTAAATGTTGGCCCAAAGATCACTCTACGGTCTTTCACTGGCAATGTTCCTCCACACAGACGACAGTCAAGCGATGCAGTCGCCATGTTTGTTTTGACAGTAAGTCCACACGACCGAATGTGATAACGAGCATTTTCTTGGTCAGGGCTTTACTCAGAAACGGCCCTAGAGCAATGAAATGGCGACCCGGGAGCCTTCAATTTTGCTACGAGATAGTCCAGGGGTGTAGAGATCGTAAGTGATCGGAAGCCCTGGAGTATCGAGGATGGGCCCGATCGGGCAGGGTAATAAACCCGAACCGCGCAGCACAGGGGTCTGGAGGACACCGTGTCGACCCCTGAATATCCCTTCCCCCCAGGGGGCATCAGAACTTTAAGGAATAATACGCATAGTGAGGAGCATTCAATTTATTCAGACCTAGTATTGATGAGTAGTTTCAGTATGTTCATGTCTAATCTGCGGATGTATTTATGACGTGTTTTTATATATATATTCTTTTCCTTTTGTATGTTGTAGGTATATATACAGGCAAATATGAAACGACTAGTGTCAGGCCAAGTGGCCATTATTGGCCATAGCTATATAACAAGACTTAGCAATCTTATCAATAACCCTAGGGAGGGGAGGTTTACTCGGGATCTGGGATTGACGGGGGTGGGTGTTCGTCTGTATGGTAAGTCTGGGGGAAAATTTGGGATATTGTGGACTTGGTAGATAGGATGAAGAGGGAGGGGTTTAGGCCGGGGTTAGTAATATTGCAGGTGGGGGGGAACGACCTAGATAGTAGGGAGGATAGGTTGCAACATTTTATGGGGGTCTTGCGTATGATACTAGATACATTAGATAGCTGGGGGGTAGAGAGGGTGGCCACATGGCGGTGTTTCCGTGGACCCGGCATCGTGTGGTGACCGGGGCGGAGTATGCGGCTCGGCACGCATGTCTCTGCATGGCCTCTCCCTCGAGATGAGGGACCGGGTCAGAGCTATTGTGGCCGGCGACGCCTCATGTCCCCGGCTGCTGAACGATGGGTTCATTTGAACCCCACGGGAATGCGGCGATATTTTCATGAGTTGCGCCACCTCTCTATCCGGGAATTAAAGAAAATTTAAGGGGAGGGGGAAGTTGATTCATGGTAGGTATATAGCAGGGGTTGGAGGGGGACACATATGTACAATAGGGAGGGGAGGGGGGAGGTTGTTATGTAGGTGAACTGGTGGTATGTAATGTTAAGTGTAATTGTTGGGGGCGACCAGGGGCATGTACGATGTTACAAACAACTGCATCAGTGCATGTCGGCACGTTGAAGTTAAATCACGATCGTTTGCTCATTTGGCTGAGACAAATGTATGTAAATTCTTCTGTATTTGAACGAATTTGATATGTAAACGTTTGCAGTGAATTTAAAATAGGCCTGAGTCTGAACGGCGATCGTCCTTCCGATTCACGGCGATGGATTCACGTGTTTACCAAGACGGAGATGTAGTTGTGATCATAAACAATAACCGAATTTGAATATTTTAAAATAACTATACGATTATTAAAACTTCTGGATTAAAATGACATTGCTTATGATGCTGTTTCTTCGTTTTGATTCATTGGTGAATGTCCGCGTGACTCTTGCAAAAATGTGCGTTTCCCTTTCAGACAAACGTTACAACTGCCCTATTATTGTTCATATTTTAATTTGTCATAACATTTGATTTAATTTTACTCATACGTCTTCATTATTATTATTGATACTTGAACATCTTGCTACCCATCTGTCATACGACTGTTACAACAATGACAGGACATTAAAAAATCCAAGATGGCGACCTCATAGATCGATGTTATCAGGCGGGTTGTCCACAAATAAGACCCCCCACCACTTTTGACCTTTATTTCTTCTCTGGGAGGGGGGTCTTATTTGCGGTGAAATACGGTAGATAGGACTGTAGGTATAATTGTAGTTAGTTAGGGAGAGGATCCAGGTGGTTGGGGGTGTCTCTGGTGGTAAGAGTTGATATGACCAACACCTCGAGATAACCCTAACAAGGACTTTTCCTATTCAAAATTGTTGGGGTGGGTATTTTTGGCTGTTAGGTATTCTGGCCACTGTGGGGACTATGGTTCTGGTGGTTAGAGTTGATACGACCAACACTGGGGTCTTGTACTCACGTGGTCAGACTTAAATTAGTTTGGGGGGTATATAAGTTACGGGAAAGTCTCTGGTCAACCCCAAATTTTCATTCGAACTGGGTTAAGTAAAATCATAAGAGTGGCTTCCCCAGTCTTGTAGGATCGTTTAGGGCCCGGTGGAAAACTTTGTTTTGTTAATTGTATGTTTTTGTATTTGTGAACTTTTTTTTCCCCATAATGTCATATTTTTCCCTTTAGTTCTAAAGTCGTGTAAAAAGGAGGTGGTGTCCAAGGCAGAAAGAAAAATTATCTATGAGTACTCTTCTGATTTTGGAATTGTCTAAAAGTATATAGGAATTAAACTTGGTTAAAAGACTCTTGGGACATTGTTCTGGTTTTTTTCTTTATAAATGCTGGAATCTTGGGATTATTACGTTTATCTATAATCTTATAGTTTTCGTGTACGGAGTTCCGAGACATGGAGCTTAAACTTTTTCTGCCTTGGAAAATTATTCAACTCTCTAAGTTATGTTTGGTGGTGTCTAACTTTGCACAGTGGAAAGTGTAACGCGTGTAAATATATATGTTAGGGGTAAAATCAATTGCTGATTGATGTCCATTTCACAATAACAATTATTCTGGTCTCACCATTGTAATACTCGACAACATCTTCTAATATACATTCATTGCAAAAGTAAGCAAGGAGGCCTGTTACAATTCTTTAAGCACCCATTTCTGCGCTGAAATTCTCCAGTCTGCTCCGAGGTCACTTGGCATTGTACATACGTCAGGTGGTAGTACAATGTATATATACGAGGCATCTGCAGTTGATTGCTAGGGCTGTAAAACAAGTATACAAAGAGAAAGAAATACAAAAGAAAAGGAATGAAAAACAACCATGCCCTAAGCTATATATATATAATCACTACTAAACAGTTGTGATTGATGTACTCGTAGAGAAATTAAGTGATATTACAGGTGAGCTGAGTATTGAATTTTGCTAGCCACCAGCTACTACCTATACCAAGGGCATGTAACTCATGTGACTCTCTGAGCTGTCTGGGGGTTTCATAGCTTGTCTCTGCCAGAACTACATTTAATACAACCGGTTTGTTTATAGTGGATGTTTTCGGGTACAATATATACCAGTGGTGTTACAGAATAAAGATGTTGTAATAATTAAATAAACAAAAGATCAGGAAATATTACTTGTGTAATTGGTTGCAAATGGAAATTTGTAGATTTGCGCAGGATTCCTTGATGAAATATAATGCTTTCGTTCTTTTAACCTTTGATGCACTATTATTGTGGTTATTTAGCAAGAATATTAATATTGAACGTCGTAGGGATAATTAATCGGTGATACTTGTACATGTTCTATACTTGTGATGTGATATAATTGTGTACTGGCATTGGGATGATTGTTATTTTTTTAATCCCAATTCCACTTCTGGATAATTGTTATATATACAGAGAGTCCACCTCCTTTGTTTTTGGTACCTTGTTGTACAATTGTTTATTTTGTTGTTATGATTGTGATTTTGTTCAGTGAGGGATTGTTTAAAGATAATGACATGTTCTATCTCCTGTTTAGAATGGCCGCGGTATGTTGATGCATTTCCGTCCTCTGTAATTGTAGGAAGTTCTTACATTATGTTTTTTTTTTATTTTTTTTTTTGCAGTAGGTTGTTAGTGGCTGCGGGTCGCATCCTGTCTAGGTGGTTTGGGGGACAATATACAAACTTGTTTTTTTTTCGTTTTTTTTCCTTAGCTGACCTTTCCTTATTAAGGCATGTTTGTCTTTGTGCAAAATTTTGGGTTTTTTTCCCCTCGGATTACCTCCCTTTATTAAGAGATGTTCGACTTTGTGAACTTAAGGTTTTTCTTTCCCTAAATTACCTCCCCTTTGTTGGTTGTTTAAAATTTAGTTTGGTTTTCTCATTCTGTTTTTATTCTAGTTCGAGTTCGTGAACTGGATACTTCCAAATTCGAAATTTGTGCATCTTACTTTTGGCTTAAAATGTTTCAACTTTTGTTAGGATGTTTTTGGTTTATTTCTTTCTTTTTTTTTCTCCAAATTATCTCCCTTGGATCAGTTTTATGGCTACGGGTCGCAGCCTGTCTGCTGCGGTGCGCTTCGTTGCTATATTTTCCGGAAATTATATTAACCGAGACTTTGACGGGATTTTGCTGTGCTCGAGATCTCGGGACTGCGCCGAGACTTTCAGTTTTCTACCGGGCCTTGAGAGGTGAGGGTTGTGTTTTTGAATCCCATGTAATTTTTATATATTTGTCGCCCATCCTTTCCCTAATTTGCTGTTATCGTATAGTATGGAAATGCATTAACATTACTGTGTGTGTATTTTTCGCTGTCAGTCGATATTTTTGCTATATTTTTGAGTTTGAAATACTTGTGAAATTGTGCAATGTTGGACTTGGGATGTCTCGCTTTTAGACGGGTTTCGATAGTATTTAGAAGTCTTCACTCTTGAGTTGAGAGCCGTTGGTAGGCTGGAAAAGAGTGGGAGCCTCCTGTGTTGAGTTTCGGGGTTAACCGTTAAGGAGATATTTTGAGAATCTTCGCTGGAGAACGGTGTTTGTGAAATTGGAGGTTAAACTATCGATAATCGGCCCGGTGTGTAGCGCCACGTGCTCGGTCTTTCATTGATGGGTAGGAGTTACTTCTGAAAGCTTCCCACTGAGCCACGCGGGTATTTTCTTGTTGTCGCCTTTACACATGTTAAATATTAATAAACTGTAAAATGAATTTGATGTCGTCCATTGTCCATACTCACTGGTACCTTTGAATATTGTAGCGAGACATAGGAATCTGCAAGCTAACGCGACAGTCGAACCCAGGGCAAAACAAATTAATTGTATCATTCTTACTCTACGCTAATGACTACGGTCGTAGCGAAACAAGTCGTTACAGATCCCTCTTTCCTTTGTCAGACAAAGATCGTTCTTAGGTGGGCGCCAAGATCCCTCTGGGATCTCTTGTTGTATTACAGAAGCAACTAGGCCATCGTGTAAGAAAAGCAACAAGAGGAAAAGGACCAATATACTGTCAGGTACACATATTATCTATATACTGTATGATGTTATCTAACCAGCAAGAATTCTCAAAATATTTAATAACTTTTTATTCCATATGATGTTGAGAGGAAAAAACCTTCAATTTCAGGAAAAACAGTTAACATTTTAAAATGCAGCAAAAAGTTCATTAATGGTCATTCAGATTCTTTTTTTTTTCAATTTTTAGAAAAGATGACTGTCATAGAAGTCAGACAGGAGATGGAAAAGAACATTGACAAGAGTAATAATTCTGGTATGTATACATGAATTGTTATCACATCAATTATTATATAGTTCCCATGATACTTATTCAGTGATCTTAAAGAAAGTTAATAAGCTGTTACATCTTGAACAATTTTCAACATGGAAATTTCCTGACAGTAACATACAAAGTTAATACCCTTTATAATGATAATTTAACTGAGTACCCAGATAAATGTGTACTTATCATAATTTGAATGCTTCCTTAAAATCTAAAAGATCTTAGAATATTTTGGAAATGGAAACTGTTTCTTGGTAAATTATGAAAAGTTAATGAAACAGTACAAAATGTATAATATGCCCTGATCTGAGGTGACTGTTAAAGTCCAAGACCAGGCTTCTTATTAAAAAAGCTTTATGAGACACTGGTGGGTGACTTAAATTTGTCGAATAAGCTTGTTTCAGTTATACTTAGAAGTAAGGACACTTCTATGTTTTTAACACAAAGGCATATGCCTTGGGTTTATACCAGCACGTATGGCTGACCTACATTTGTATTCATTTAAATGCGGTTGACCTCTCATTTAAATGCGATTTTTTCTTTATCTTCCTCTTATTCATATCTACCTTCCATAACACATCTTTGAATTAATAAATATCTATAATGATGATTGAATTTGGGAATAAGATACCAAGGACTCATAAAAAAGTACGATAAAGTCGCTATTTACGTAAAATGGTCAAGACAATTTGCATAAATTATGATGACCGATGACCTTATTTCCGCCCGTCATTTGCATATGTGTACGTATCTGTGCAACTTCCGGTTGAAAGAAGGTCACACTAAAGACCAACCTGAACGATATCGGGCATTACACATAATTGATAAGCTCCCATCGGTAGCTCCGGTTGACTAATGACAGGATTTTGCCGATATTATTACATGTAAATATGAAAGAATGTTCAGCAATTATATATAAAGCAATTGATATTAATAAAACAATCATGAACGGCCATGAGCGAGGTCTTTGTAACACGTGTGTAAAACTAGGAAAGTATTGAAGTGAAATCGGTTGATAGTTTGGATCTGACGCACTATTCCATACTCAGTACATACTCGTAGGGCCTACCACAATAAATACCGTACAGTAGGCCTATGTTGTACCGATATTATTTAAGCAATGATATAATGACAATCCTCATCAGACAAATATGCCAAATGAAGTGGAAGTTCTCTGTAATCTTTTAGAATCTCGATCGTTACGGTTTTCACGACATGCCGGAAAATGTTCTTGATACAAATAGTCAAAGTTGTCGTACATGTGATGTCGATCTAATATTATTTATATTACGTGAAGCATTATCCAAATAAAACAACATAATGCCTGTTAACTGTTTACTAAATAGAGTATTAACAACAAAACTTGTCGGAAGCGACAGTTCCTTGTTTAGAGAATGTGTCTACGGGCGTAGCGAAACAAGTCGTTACAGATCCCTCTTTCCTTTGTCAGACAAAGATCGTTCTTAGGTGGGCGCCAAGATCCCTCTGGGATCTCTTGTTGTATTACAGAAGCAACTAGGCCATCGTGTAAGAAAAGCAACAAGAGGAAAAGGACCAATATACTGTCAGGTACACATATTATCTATATACTGTATGATATTATCTAACCAGCAAGAATTCTCAAAATATTTAATAACTTTTTATTCCATATGATGTTGAGAGGAAAAAACCTTCAATTTCAGGAAAAACAGTTAACATTTTAAAATGCAGCAAAAAGTTCATTAATGGTCATTCAGATTCTTTTTTTTTTCAATTTTTAGAAAAGATGACTGTCATAGAAGTCAGACAGGAGATGGAAAAGAACATTGACAAGAGTAATAATTCTGGTATGTATACATGAATTGTTATCACATCAATTATTATATAGTTCCCATGATACTTATTCAGTGATCTTAAAGAAAGTTAATAAGCTGTTACATCTTGAACAATTTTCAACATGGAAATTTCCTGACAGTAACATACAAAGTTAATACCCTTTATAATGATAATTTAACTGAGTACCCAGATAAATGTGTACTTATCATAATTTGAATGCTTCCTTAAAATCTAAAAGATCTTAGAATATTTTGGAAATGGAAACTGTTTCTTGGTAAATTATGAAAAGTTAATGAAACAGTACAAAATGTATAATATGCCCTGATCTGAGGTGACTGTTAAAGTCCAAGACCAGGCTTCTTATTAAAAAAGCTTTATGAGACACTGGTGGGTGACTTAAATTTGTCGAATAAGCTTGTTTCAGTTATACTTAGAAGTAAGGACACTTCTATGTTTTTAACACAAAGGCATATGCCTTGGGTTTATACCAGCACGTATGGCTGACCTACATTTGTATTCATTTAAATGCGGTTGACCTCTCATTTAAATGCGATTTTTTCTTTATCTTCCTCTTATTCATATCTACCTTCCATAACACATCTTTGAATTATAAATATCTATAATGATGATTGAATTTGGGATAAAGATACCAAGGACTCATAAAAAAGTACGATAAAGTCGCTATTTACGTAAAATGGTCAAGACAATTTGCATAAATTATGATGACCGATGACCTTATTTCCGCCCGTCATTTGCATATGTGTACGTATCTGTGCAACTTCCGGTTGAAAGAAGGTCACACTAAAGACCAACCTGAACGACATCGGGCATTACACATAATTGATAAGCTCCCATCGGTAGCTCCGGTTGACTAATGACAGGATTTTGCCGATATTATTACATGTAAATATGAAAGAATGTTCAGCAATTTATAATAAAGCAATTGATATTAATAAAACAATCATGAACGGCCATGAGCGAGGTCTTTGTAACACGTGTGTAAAACTAGGAAAGTATTGAAGTGAAATCGGTTGATAGTTTGGATCTGACGCACTATTCCATACTCAGTACATACTCGTAGGGCCTACCACAATAAATACCGTACAGTAGGCCTATGTTGTACCGATATTATTTAAGCAATGATATAATGACAATCCTCATCAGACAAATATGCCAAATGAAGTGGAAGTTCTCTGTAATCTTTTAGAATCTCGATCGTTACGGTTTTCACGACATGCCGGAAAATGTTCTTGATACAAATAGTCAAAGTTGTCGTACATGTGATGTCGATCTAATATTATTTATATTACGTGAAGCATTATCCAAATAAAACAA
>SAYR01019049.1:2857-20701 GCA_004382745.1 Argopecten irradians irradians | reverse complement strand
CATTCATTTGTGACACATATGTGTTAGTCACGTGATTATTCAGTGCGGGGAACACAGGCATGTGTGTTTTGTTTACGTAATGTCTGATTGCTGAATGTAAACAAATACGGACATAAACTGCTTGGCTTACAACCGATGTTGACCATGCTAAATATTTTTATACACTGGAGAACATAGACTTCGTGAGGACAGCAGAATAGTTCTTCAATACATCGATGATTACGACCGGTAGGTATGACATATAACATAATACGGCAAACTTATTCCATGCTAATAGTGTGTGAAGATGAGTTATTTGCTCATGACTCATTAATTATTGAATTGAATTTTTGCTGCTATTGTGTAAAATATGATTTGATTTAGAGACTTATAGATATATGCGCTGTTCATAATCACTGTTTTCCTAGTATAAAAGTATGACAATATAGATGTGTGGCGACTATTATCTAAATAGTTAAAAATCATATTAGTAAATATTTAAGGAGTGTTAGTAATCTGGGGATTTATCATTATTTAATAATAAATGCCTAATCTCATAAGAATGATCATGAAAACCACATACATCACATTTATATAGCTTATGACTAAATATGTTTTTTTACAATTTGATTTAACATTTTACAAGCATAAAGACCCTACAGTAACAGCAATGATAGAAAAAAATATGCGTGAGTGTGAAAAGTGTAAGGTGAAAGTGACGTGACATAACGAAAAACCAATCAGACCAACGAAACTTTATCATGTAACGCTTTACATTCGTTGATTTTCTAGGCAACTTGATATTATCTCTTATATCTTTGATTTTATAGAAAACTCAATAATTGCTGACTCACATGTGATAATAAATTAGTGTACTAATTCAATTATATATTTCACAATTCGACACATTAAGTACCATTAGTGAAGATGATATATTATGCATACACCTCGCTATATTACGATCTAATATATTGAAATGTTATTGGTGATCTCATATTTGAAATCTTCTCACTTTCTTCAATAAGAGCTTAAACATTGACACAACATAAATTATTAGGATTCCAAATTACTCAATTACAATCAGTGTCTTCCAAAATATGTACTATTCTTTTATAATTATGGAGCGTTTTCTTGCGGCGGCCACTTATCTCTGAAAAGATATTGAATACAATATCAAGAGCAATAGAGCGTGATTCTGTGTCACTAGTCTATTTTACACATACTGTGAAGGATCATATACAAACAGGATGATTGTAAGCGATTGCGTCTAAACTATATCTCAATTGGTGATACAAATGACGAAACCTTATGATAAATATGTAATTATTGTGGTGACAAAAAAATGATCTTTATATCTATATTATTATAGATAGGTAATAATATTACTTACATCTCTATGAAATTGATACTATTTTAAATACTCTTTTTTATCTGGAGTATTTTAAGTATATACTGAGTGTTAATCCATAGTAATCTACTGTAACTATCGACGAGACATTGTAAACCATTATCGAAAGATTCCAACGATCTGTAGCTCTATATCAGAAATACTCTATACACTATTAATTTTACTAAACGTTCAGTGTAATCCGAAGCGAGTGTAGTCTTTCATATCATAGAAATATGATTACTAATGATATTCCTAAAGGATTTTCGATGGCGAACCGAAAAAAATGATGAGTCTTCTGCTTCATTTATCGTCTCCTGATCTTTTAGAAGAAAGTTTAACAATAAAGAGAAATGATAATTATACTGATATTCGATTCTCCGTGGCACCTACGGAGCCAATATAGTGAGAGAGAAATCCATAGTGCGTATGGCGCGAATAAACGAGTTACAAATTGTGATCCTAGTACTAATACAACTCAACTTAATTTATACATCTGACTTCTTACGAATACATATATCATAAGCATGTTTGCTTTCTAGTGAGTGAGCAAGCATTCAGTGTATCTCTTAGAATATAAAATATTTCAGGATAAATAAACAAACATTGTATGGTCAGTATATTAATAGCTATATAATATCTCTGATCACATCTTACCATATTCTCTTCTAAAGTAAAATATTGATCATTACAACACCTCTCCTCTCTCTCGGGAAGCTAGTGTGCCTTTATATGAGCTAATTAGTTATGACATATGAGTGCGCATTAATCTTCATAACACCAATTACACCACTCTTTTTGTCAGAGGAATGGCTAGGAGGACCATATTTGAGATATACATTTTAAGATGCCAAGTTTGTGATAGAAATATTATCTATATGATGGAGTCCTCCCTACTGCTATATTATAATATACAAGATAGGTTAATGAGTACGAGATAATTTGTACATCTCTACTCTCAAACACATGTAGAAAATATGAAAGGACAGAAAAATTATAGAGTCGATTTGTGCGCCCTCAATAGTAATATACTCATATAACTTAATTACATAATCTGCTACCGTCCTAACCAGAAGCACTTACCACGTTACACATGTGCTCATAAATTTACTAATCATGGGTCTAATATACGCTGGATGTTAAATATATACACTATGAGAGCCTTCGTTCAGACACTGGTATATTGTCACCGTTGCGATGTATCCGAATGAATAAAGACAAAGCACGAGTATTCCAACAAAAATTTGTACACAGTTGATTAGAAAGCTCAACATATATTAAGGTGTAAATTATTTTTTTAAAATATCTATCAATGTTGAAGTTAACCAAAAGAGTAATATATTAAAAAAATACTGCTCCCCCAAAATGAGTGCAAATTATTCATATAGCAAATCAGCATCATGGACTTTGTGTACACATATTATACATCTAGATTACAATAATTGAGACTTTCTTCAACAATAGTCAATACTAGCAATTACTAATTATTGTGCTGTCATCACTCTGACACATACTTAAAAACCATCATTCAATCTTCTGACCAAGATTAACCAGCGATAAAACTGTAACTCTCTCGCTTATGCCGGCAGCGTTTAACTTGCCAGTTTATGTCCAAATATTTAATTTCAACTAAAGTTTCATATATAGTTAGTGGTAATGTTTAATTGCCAATTATGCTCTCTCGAGATGATAATATCTGCTGTGAACTCAGATGTTCCTCTTCGATAACTAATGAATAAGAATTATATATCTGAGTACACATCTGCTGAAACGACTGAGACTATATTCCTATACTTAAATACTCACGTTACCGCTATCCTCCGCTTTCACTCTCTCTAGTGTGCGAAGCATATGTTATTACTCACTTATCATTGATCTTGACCAATAATAGCTGTGATTATCATTAGTCAGATTATGCGGAACTCTTACCTCACTTAAGTTACACTATATAACAATGGACGTGCATACTACGTGCTGTTATATCATTTACTCTGAGAGCGCATAAAAAAATATTTAATGTATAATATCTATATCTTCAACATCGTAGCATGTCTAATTCTCATATAATGAGATATAAATTGCGTTTTAGATATTTTTTAACATTGGAGTAGTATGAAATGACACGTGCTTGTTGTCCTGTTTATGTAAGATTATTGGTATTTATTTCATTTGTTTCGTACTAGTGATCTTATAACTTGAGCCTAGTCCGAAGACTCCAATTACAAAAAATAATTCAATCATATCTCTTTTGAATGAGTAAATCATTATTTTATAAAATTGACAGTCAGTATATAGACTAATAAAGCATTTGTCTGATATTCATAAACTCACACCATTAATAATTTACATTCAATATTTTAAGTTATTCACAGTTTCTACATATTTGTTAATTTAATACGCTCTCAGATTACGATAAAGAGGTCAATGCTGAGTTTTCCATAATATTAAAATTTCTATTCATTGCAATCATACTCCCATATAATGAGAGCTTACGAGAATTTTGCTTTATTGTGTATAAGAACATGTATGAAAGAATATTTCCACGACTGTGCTCTCAATTAGCAGCATTTATTCTCACTCAGTATATATGAACACAAAGAAGTTACCAAATATGAGATAAGAGAAATAATTTAAATAGCAATACACCTAGCCTCAGGTAAATCCACCTATAATTATTGATTTAGATAATATCTATGTTAAAAAATACACACATCATTTGCGCACCCTAATGTGATTTGAATTACCACACTCCGACTTGTAATCATACTGATACTCTCCCTGCCGTTAAAATGTTTTTAGCTCGACATTTACAAAATTGCCATATTTACGTGCGTTCTTTCCTATTTTTCTCTGGTTAGCATTACTACTTGAGTGATACTGTTGTCCTACAAATATTGAGACCTATATTTATTTGCGAGATTCTCGACCGGATTGACCTCTTATAACTCTCGCCCAGTTGAGTGTGGTGGAGGAGACTATACTTGTATCCAAGATACTCTCGCTATATCGTATCAACTATAGAGTTTTAACCTCCTTTATACAAATAGAGTATCCTCACTGTGATTATCACGCTTAGCATTGCACCCGAGCACTGGCTTAAATAATACTTTAAATATTTATTGCTCTCTCAGAATTCATATATGACTCTTATCATATTAATCTCACCTCAAGTAAGCTATAGCATCTCCTACTCCTTCTACTATAGAATTCCTACATTATTATAACCCTTTTACTGTACCGTTATATAGGATCTGGTTTCAAGTGCCTAGTCCAATATTTAAATTTTATTAAGCCGAAATCACACAGTAACCTTATATAGTCATGAATCTTGGATCCATTGTTAATATCTCTATATGTGTCAACATATGTTTTATTTGAGTGAACCACATTAACGTTTACCACATGAAATACAACTGTTGAATCGCTAGTACATCTTATAATGATGAAAACTGACGTGTATCATGAACAAATTCTCTACGTGATATAAGCACATTTAATATAAGTTTTTACTCAATGGTACATTAGTGATGTCCCATCCTAATGAATTAGTCGAGCTATAGATAAAAACATTCACATTTATTGCAGGTAACATATCGTAGATATTGTATACTGTCAGATCTTGGAATACATATGAGTACACAGAGTTTCATTGATTATTTTGTGAGTATATATCTCGATCATAGAACAACACGCCAGCAGAGTGATTCCTTGTGCAACAGACTCGAGAGTATCTAAACATAGATCACAACCTCTAATCTATGGTTTGTGCAATGAACCCTCTTATTATAACTTTTAATAAACGTTTTAAATACTCAATTGTTGTAATGAAAGTGTATAGTGTCTAGCTAAACCCTAGTCGAGTCTCTTGCTCACAGAATTCAAAGAATCTTTTCGTACATTGCTAGGATAGGTGATTGAGTAGAAATCAACAATACATTTGCTATTACTAAACTGTAAGTTTACGAAGTTAATGTGGTTACTTATACAAGGCGACCTATTTCTAAACTGCCAGCGCAATAAATTTCTATTTTTGTCGGATCTTTGGAAACTATGATATACTGGTATGCAGAATAATATTAAGCGCGAACATAGGAATGCTATGAATCTCCAATATGCTTACAAAGTTACAGAGTAAGAAGAGTTAATAACAAGCAGTCTGTTATTATGCTCTGACAGTAACTGTACACCTCCTCAGATGATTGGACCAGTGCTTTGCCATTTCACCATTTATGCCTCTGTGATCTCTCTCACTGGTGTGAGTTATACTTTGTTTGCAAGGTGTATATACAATCTCTAGCCTCTTTAATGAGAAGAGCAATTTCAAAGAGAGATCTATTATTACTGTAACTTAGAAAGCATTCTGCCCTCGGCATGCGGTGAGTATTTCCATATATAATCCACGCATGACGTCCTCCCGACCTGTTGTAATATATTCTTAACTCGTGGAGAGAGAGAATACTATGCACAACTTACGAACACGTCAAAATTGTTCATATACTTTGAGACAATATTTTGATTCTTGGTATGTGTGCTTCTTATATCTAAGATAACCACATAAATCACAATTATATTCATCTATATTCTCTCTCTCAAAGCTGTTTAAATTGAATGTCTGTATGAATCTCTTATTGGCAGATTAAAAATTGACATTTTCTACCCATACCTCTTCTCAAGAGTTATGTGAGTGATAGCCTCCTGATTAGTTTGTACCAAATTTGGTGTCCTACTATCTATTTGACATTATTGCTAGATAATTTCGTTGTATGCGACTGAATATGAGTCTTTCCGGATGTAGAGAGTACTTACTTTGTTACATCTAATGAAAAAATTGTCATATCAGCTGCGCAGATCTCTTCTGACTGACACTATACCTTGTTACAATACCACATAACTTATCCATCAGAGTAAATATAGGACATCCTAATTGCTATTAATAATAGCGTCTAAACATCGAATCAACACAAGATCATATTGTGTTTCTTCAGTACGTTTGTCATGTATATATGCTTATCTACTAAATCTGATTACTTTCTCGCTTAAAGATACTACATCGAGATCTGGATAGTCACCGCCATCTACCAGCTCATAACTCCCTCCCAGACATAAACTAGCACTCAATATCATACCATCATTGTGTTTTATTGATTTGTATGAAAGGTGATAGACATATCTGCTTCGGATTTACAGAGTTCCTTGTACTACTTATTATCTGTTCAGAGAGAGTATCTGCATTTTCTGATCAAACGTTCTCATTAAGAGTGATGTTTAGAATATGTGGATGTCACTTGTCTTATCACGAATAGTGATAAATGCATAATATAGCAGATAGACATATATGAACGTATGCTGTGTACTAATATTCCTCAAACTGACTCTTTCTGTGTTCGTATCTGTCCAGTATTCAATATCTATCCACTGTAAATTTAGACAGCTCATATCTGCCGATATAATTTATCACGCATTAGGCTCCATACTTCTTGATTAATTTAGGCTTACATCGTGTCACGAGAGCGTTTATTACGAGCTATGATCTACTCGCCCATCTATGCTCCACTCAACTTACATAAGAGCGGCCATGATTTCTATTAATCACCTAGCACACCAATGAGTTATATCTATTCTCTCTGCAATGTGAGCTGATATCTATACTGATTGCGCGTGCTCTGAAGTTCTTCTTAAGGACCCGAAGCGCTCAACTCGACATCTTCTAAATATGAGTTATACTTCGGATCCTATTGAAACCAGATACTTAACAATCATTCATCTTTGTTAGTGATTTAAATGTTTCATTGAGGCAAGAGTACTAAAATCAGAATCCTTGTTTGAGATCCTCGCTCATCTAAACACCAAAATGATCCGCAAACTAGTATATACGTAGCTTATTTTGAGAATCATCGGTGCAGCGAACCGAATATTTCCATAACACAGACAAGAATGCGTGCTGATATAAATCTCTCAAGAGAACTAATTTATGCGCAAAATCTGTGGATATCTGTGACAACATCACATAATAATTACATTTTAACACATTGTCCTCACATATTGGACTAATCTGCTATATAATATTATATGATTCTCTCGGATATCTAAGTGAGTCCCCTTCTGGTCGTATGAGTCGTGTTTTCTACTTACTCATAGAACCTCGGAGCCAAAAGGTACGATTACTACGTTAAATTGAGAACCAGTGGTTCATAATTTACACACATATTACAGTGGCAATTTGTGGCGTGCATAACAGAAGAATTGCGTTATCTAGCATAATTCTTATCACAATGGGTAAATGCAGTCAGATCTATTTCATGGCAAGAACACTCACTGTGACATTGTGCTGCAATTAGATCTTATTGCGGACATTACGCACTGTAATCATAAATGAGAGAGTGGTTATCTTATTTCTGTCAACTTCGAGGTACATCCTAGTTGATATTTCACACATTTATCACAACCGAACGCTCGCAAAATGCACCCTAATAAGCTCTCAATAAAACTCATGATTGCCAGGTAAGTCCTTATAGAGTGATATTATGTGGAAGTAGAGAGAAATGTCTACTATTATTGTTTGAACACTTAGTCCACGGATGCATCAAGAGTACTAATGATACTGAGTGACAGATATACAAAGTCTGAGCAGTATTGACGAGTGCGTCACAACATGCGTGATTCAGCGAAATGGTGCACTTCCCAAGACTCTATCTGAAACGTCTATATGCATAGAAATCTAAATAAGAAGAACGACTCTCTAGAGCTCTGAGTCTGGTGGCAAAGTACAGGCAAAACATACACACTGTCACTGTGGCATAGTGAGTAATCATGTGGTATAATGATGTTATAACCCTCTCTCTCGCTGAGTAACCATTTCAATTCTAATACGGAACTTATACACAGTGAGGACTGGCTCACTATATGAAAGATCTCATGAGACAACAATAATTCAAGTTGGATGGTTGAGACTCATCCTTTCCCTCTACTCCTCTGTCTACTTGGTAAGTGTTATCAATAATCAATATCCTAGCATCATTCAACTAAACAGTTATTCAGTTAAGATCTGATATAAAATTTGGAAATTTAAGACAAGTGGCCCAATAGTCTTGACCATCATTTCACAAATTTAGCAATTAATGATCTAACATGTAGTCTTTGAGAGATATGAGGAGATTACACTCTGGTATTTCAAATTCTTTTTTAATTAATATTCTACAAAAATCTAATTCTCTTAAAGGGACAATTCACTCAGGCTAATTCTTTTACATAACCAAGAAGCAAAATATGTCATAAATGTATTGTTCTACATTTCTTATGAAACATTTAACACAATATATTGACAAATTCCACGTCATTGTTAAGTATTTTAATTGATACCGTTGTAATTACAAATCGTTGATCAATACGATTAAGCAGGTACAGTATGTACTCTGTACCCATACCCGAGCCAAAGTCACGCACGTTAAACAAATGAACTACATAACCACTGAGGAGGTAATAAAAATGATTTTTAAATTCAAACCAATAAGGTAAACCACTACTGTCAGAGCGATTTTAGCAGTTCTAGACAAAAGTTGCAATACTCTACGAGCAAGGGACAGGGTTCGGCATACAAGATGTTCGACCACAATGTATAATGGAGGACAGCAAGCGAGTTTGAAAGTTTCACACGCATTTCACCACCATGGACTTTTCTAGCATATCACAGTAAAACCGACTGATCTAATTTCAATTAGAACTGGTTTTTCCCAATATATGTGTAACTGTAGTCGGACAGGAGTTATCTCCCTTGTCAGAGCTCGTTGCGGAAAAAGGTAAGAAAGTTCCGAACAGAGGGAAGAAGAAGCCATGTGCTCGGCTGTTAGAATTTATCTTCCACGTGCGTTAACCTGCGAATGCCTGTTTGGTTACGAGGCATAAATCTACTTACGGAACAATTGCGAATTGCGCGTATGTAAGCCAAAGAGGTATGTATAATGGAACATATAGGTTTTCGGTAATTTCTAGCATTTCTAATTATTTGCAATTTGCGGTCGGTTTACGGCGAGTTATTTACAATGTTTGACAATGCGTTCATGTTATCATGATAGCTAAGACTGTCTGTTTGTATTTTGCAGTCTCACGTAGAGTTTTGGTAACGAATAAACTCTTCAGTACACCACCAAGACCCTTGGCTTACGTCATTTCTGCGAGTTACGTCCCCTTGATCAGGGCTGCGAAATTGCGATACAGTAACGCACGTCACCTACACCTGGTTCGTGTGTGTTTGCTGTTACAGTGAGACTCTCCGGTTTATGAAGAAACCATCGAGGAGTTGCTGCTTGTGTGTAGGATACACAGTGCCCATGCTGTTATTTAAAACCAAGTCTGACTTGCTCATTAAATTAGAAAACATTGAAGTTGTGATATATTCAGTAACATATTCAATCATCAGCGTGATTATCATGATTAACCTGTATTAGTGTAATACGTACTATAGAATGCAGACATTCTCCGATTATATACAGGCTAATAATACTGCTGAGTGATTGTCACGGGAACTCTTAACAACTTCATTAATGTCAATACACCAATTTGAAGACAACTTATAATGAGCCATGCTTTAATCATCCATTTCAAGATACAATAACTTATATGTTGATGAAGTCCATTCTTGACTATTTCTTTGAGAAGTATTTTAAATTGCGATCTTGAACTTATGCGCTTTACATAGATGTTTATGACGTGTCATATGGATAGAACATTTGAATTGTGTTCCATGTGTGTTTGATAACCTGAATTTGTACTTCTGTGTATGTGTCACACAGATTGGACGCTTTGCTGATCTGATAAAGAATTTATGTTGTTTCCAATCTGGAATATTCACTGTCTTAGTTTATTGAAGGATTTATCTGCAGGAAACAAAGTGAAAATTGGACGCTTTGCTGAATGTACATACACGTACATACCTATACTGTACTGTATTATATGAATGTATGCTGATCCAGCTTTCGAACATTTATGCTGTTGCATGTCTTTAAGGAGGAATGGAGACAATTGTGTAAACTTTATAATTGAAGAACTGATATACTTATATTGCATGTTTGAACTGTTTGGCTCCTATGCATTGTATACCTGCACATTTATTTTGGAAATTTCATATTTCACATGATTTATATTTAGACTGAGATATTGTTTGATGAAGCATGAACACTGTCAAAGGTTGTATATTAGTTGCCAGTAAGAAAATCTACCCAGGATCATTCAGGTAATTTACACATGTAGTCACAGGGTAAACCAGTCATATGCATATAGTTCAGTTCATATTGCGCTTGCTGTCAATCTTGATGCAGGTAAGTACATGTAATCCTCATTTGCCTTAAGGGTGCATGCTGGACTTTGTGAAGTAATGGTACTGGTAAGTATTACCTCCCTTGCCTTTAAGGTGTATTAATGTATTTGTTGAATCAATTACTAGTATTAAGGATTATATACCTTATCTTAAGTGTGCGGATTTCAATTTCATGTATTTTTGTATTACCTCCCTTTATTAAGGATATATGCTGTATTTAGTGAAATTTCATAGTTTGTAATGTAAGAAGTTGCTGCATATGTAGTTATACAAGCTTGTAAAATGTCTGATAATCAGGAGGAAACTCAACTCTGAATAAGATGTCGCAGTCAAAGGATAACGAGAAGTGATAACATAAACTTGCATGACAATTCAAGTGGAATCTTTGCCGCAGAAGCGAGCGTAATAGAAAACTGACAGAAAATGGTATGGAATGGAAGATTAGTCGCCATTTTAGCAAATTTTCCTAATGCTGTGTCCATGTGGCGTAAGTGCGCGAACAGAGTTCAAGTAGTTAATATCTGACTCGACAAGCCTGGATGAGATAAGAAAGGCGAGAGATAAACTTGATGGTAGCATTGGTGAGATTTCAGAAATCTATCAGGAGACTTTGCAGGTACTTGTCAAGGTGTTGACAAGAGGTGATTTGGACAATATGAATCTCTTAGAATAATGTATGCTAAAAAAATACGAAAGTATCGAGTGTGAACATCAGCATATCATGAGAGATATTGCCAATCATATTCGTGAAATGGAGGCAGTCCGTTCTGAGACAAGGTCAACCCGGTTCTCGTGGAAGCTTATCATCATCTCGGTCTACAAGCAGCAGTAATAAGTCTGCCGCAACGATTAAGGCTGCAGAGCTTAAGGCAAGACTCAGTATATTCGATATAGAGGCTCGTAGTAAGGCGGAACTAGAAAAAAATACAAAACAATGAAGGAGCTTGATGTGGACTAGGGCAAAATGGAAGTCATGGGATACCTTTGATAACTTGAGAATAGTTTTGCAGAACTTGATATAAAGCCATCAATCGAACCGCTACCAGTTTTGGCGCTGGAGTATACTGAGAATATGTGCGCCCACAGGAGCCCCAGCTATGTGCGCACACAGAAGCCAGCCATCAAAGACTGATGAGAAACCCCAGCAGGAATGGTCAAATACTGAGAACTCAATTTATTTGAATGAACCACTCTCCAAACCATCAGAGAATTCAGGTTATATCACATGACCATATATTCTAGTATAACTTCTGATGTTGGTACATTGCAGTTAGGCACTACTCAACAGTGCTAAATTCCTCATTTGAAAGAATTTATATCCACGGTGCTCTTCTTTGACTCAAGCTAGCAGCGGTTCCCACTCACGGTATTTCAATTGATGCAATCGGCACCTCGGGTTGTTAGTTCTACACAGAACCAGACTAGAAGTTCTACATATTCCCACTAATGTGAATTTTGAACCTGTTTCCCAACCTACTACATATACTCCAAACACAGGCAGTGAACACGGACTGTTTGCAGCTTGCCAAACCCTAGCTGAACAGGTTGGTCTGAGTCGTCTTCCACCCCTGAACCAGGAGTTTTCCTTGGTGATCCGTTGAAGTATCCAGGATGGAAGCTGCCTTCCAGACTCTTATTGAGCAGAGACAAATTCCCTCATCAGAACGGATACACTATCTATAAGAAGTACCTTGGAGGAGCGGTTAAGGAAGTGGTGGAAAATTATTTCCTACTGTCTACCGACGATGCGTATGATGATGCGAAGAAGCTGCTCGATGAACGATATGGCAATTCTTTTGTGGTTGCTAACGCCTTTCGTGATAAGCTGGATAAATGGCCCAAAATTTACTCTCGAGATGTCAACAGCTTACTGAAATATGCAGACTTTCTTAGGCAATGTTTAGCAGCTATGCAAAGCATTGGCAGTCTTGACATCCTCAATGACAATCGGGAGAACAGGAAGATGTTGGCCAAACTTCCTGACTGGATTGTGAACAGATGGTCGCGGATAGTGATTCAACGGAAGGAAGAAACTAAGGTATTTCCTCCATTCAAAGATTTTGTGGAATTTATAGGAAGGGAAGCGAAAATTGCATGTGATCCAGTCACTTCCATTCAATCGTTCAAGTCTGAAAAATAGTCGTAGCGACGAAGAAAAAGCCAAGCTCTACAAATAAGCAGTCTCCGTCGTAATCATACAGGGCGGTCATTTGTGACCGAAGTGATGTCAGTCCAGCCACAAGTGTGGAAAACGAGCCCAAGCAAAGGAAGGTAAAATGATGTTCTTTGCCAAAATGGACATGAGCTAGATGATTGCAGGCAGTTCCTGCTAAACCTTTGGATAAGAGGAAGGTCTTTGCAAAGGAGAAAGGTCTCTGTTTTGGATGGCCTTAGATTTGGACATATTTCGAAGAAGTGTAAGCAGAGGAAGCAGTGTAAAACGTGTTCGAAATCCCATATCCTTCATCTTTTACTTGGTGATGTGCGGAAGCCAGCTGATCTGCTGACAAGGAAGGCAACCCCAGATGATTACTAATGGGCTCGAGTCTAAGAAGTCATCATTGCACTCCCAGCTCTACCTTTATGAGTAGATCCGAGTACATGCAGTAAAAGTTCCAAGGTACACCTAAAAAAGTACCTAAAAGGTACCTATTTTTCCCCTGGGATTATTTATATTACGTGAAGCATTATCCAAATAAAACAACATAATGCCTGTTAACTGTTTACTAAATAGAGTATTAACAACAAAACTTGTCGGAAGCGACAGTTCCTTGTTTAGAGAGTGTGTCTACGGCATTCATTTGTGACACATATGTGTTAGTCACGTGATTATTCAGTGCGGGGAACACAGGCATGTGTGTTTGTTTACGTAATGTCTGATTGCTGAATGTAAACAAATACGGACATAAACTGCTTGGCTTACAACCGATGTTGACCATGCTAAATATTTTTATACACTGGAGAACATAGACTTCGTGAGGACAGCAGAATAGTTCTTCAATACATCGATGATTACGACCGGTAGGTATGACATACATATACGGCAAACTTCACAGTAATATTTTGAGAGATGGAGTTATTTGTCATGACTGATTAATTTGTAATTATTGATTTTAGCTTAGATATTTGTGTTTATGATTGTTTCCAAAAGAAATAATGTGACTTTAAATAAAATCTATAATTTAAAGTTTAGTATCTGGTATTTAAATGTATTTAAGACATTATAGCATATTTTTTCATTTTTAACAAGCAAAGTAAAATTAAAACTGGGAAAATGTAGAGATAAAAAACAATAAGGCCGCCTACTGAAGTAGACTATATCAAATTAATTTTTATTTTTGATTTTGAAATATTTGTATACATGTATTAATTAGATTAATTTACCATGCAATCTGAGTGAGATACATGTATATCCAATTTGATTATGTAGTATATATCCTAATTATTAAACTACATAATTATGTCATCATGCAGAATACATTCATTCTAAATTTGGCTGATCAATCATGAATATTGCAGAGCTACATGTCCTCTATTATGAAGTCATTCAAACAGGTATGATTGTAGTGATTCTCAATTGATCCATGTGAAAATTACAAAAAGTCATGATATATGTATATGATGACAAAAAATGTTATTTAAATTTTGTTTAAAAAACTAACTTTTTATGAAGTGACATTTGATATTTTTTTATCTGGAAATTATTCTGTTCAATTTTAACTTCAGAGATTTACATTTCAAAATTCAATTTGCCTTGTATTCAGAATCTAAATATTTATTTTGGTACCAGGGAATCTTCTAGTCAATGATCATAATATTCCTAAAGGTTTTATTCCCGAAGAAATGAAGAGCTTCCTAAATGTATGTTTTAGAAGAAATGTACAAGAAATGAAATCTGTATCGCCGGCCTAGAATAATGGAGACTGCGGGTACAAATGTGTAGTCTAATCAACTCCTTAATTTATACTGGGTATATACTTAGCTGTTATGAAGATGTTTTTAATTAATAAAAAATGGTCAGTATATTATAGCTATAAGGCCGTCCATTTTGTAATTGATAAAACCCCTCCTTGGGAAGCAGTGGCCTTATGGCTATATGAATTGAGTCCTACTGCCTCCCTACACCCCTTTTGTCAGAGGAATGGCGAGGACCATATTTGAGATATACATTTTAAGATCAAAGTTGTATGAATTTTTAGTCCTTTGAATATGAAAATATAATTAGGATTGTTAATAAGAAATCTCAATTAAAAAAAAATGATGAATACATCTTGTGCCGGTATACAAAAATACATCATTCAATAGAAATTCATCACACATGCAAAAACTATTAATGTTTGCTTTTTTATTACATGCATTTCAGACACTGAAGTAGACTGCGATGACAGAAAGACATGCAGTTCACAAAAAGACACTAAAAACAAAATGTGAATTATTTTAAAGTTAATGTTAACAAAGAAGAAAGAAACCAAATGAAGAAAATGAAAACTCATGGATTTGACCAAACTCATCAATTATAAAATATTATTGTGTCTCCTCATATAAAACCTATTCAATCTTTGCAGATTACAGAATTACCTCCCTTGCGGGTAGGTATCCATTATGATGTCATTATTTTGTGTGAGAAATTCTGGTAGATTTCTCTTAAAGTATAATATTATGCCTGCAAACACATGACATCACAATCAATACCTACCCGTTAGGGCAGATAACTCTATCATATGCAAATACAGAATATCATTAGTCAATATCTACACTATAAAGTAATGACTGTGCTGTTATATTACAAAATATATATTTTAAATTGAGCATTTAGGGGATTATATGTAGATTGACATGCATGTTGTCCTGTAATTATGGTATTTATTTCTAATTTTTATGTGTACTACCATTCAATATTCTATTTATGAATGTATTTAAAAAAAGAAAGAAATAAGAATGTATATGAAATACAATAAACTATTATTTAGTTGTCACTTTTGTTATTTTTCAGAAATAAGAGCTATTCCAGTAAAACATCTTTCACAAACCCCTAGACTCCAGATTTGCTTAGATATTCAAACAACAGCTGTTACAGCAGTTTATTTCTTTTAAGCCAGAAGTTACCAAAGATGAATTTAATGAAATAACTCTTGTTAAGCACCATTTGATTTTTAGACACTTTAAATCCCCTAAGTGAGACCCCATCAAATCCCCCTAAGGATACCACTTCAAATCCACTGGTGTCCTCATTTACATATTGAAGACGTTTTTAAAAAATGCCATTTGTGTGACCGCTTCAAACCCCCTTAGTGGGGTCAATTCAAATCCCCTTATCGAAACCACTGGATAACCTCTTAAATGGACCACTGCAAATCCCCTTAGCAGAAACACTGGTAAATAATTTAAATATTTTCAATGCTTAAAATCCGCATAGTTGACCCACTTCAAATCCACTTAAATTACCGTAATTACGCGTTAAGCATACATTTTAAATTTTTAGGTCACCCGACCATAGGTCATGATGACCTGTGATATTCTTTGTCCATTCTTGTGAACACATTAACTTGAGTAAATTTGAACCAACTTAATGAATAAACGAGTTTGAAAATCAGTTTGATTTGACTATAAGTTACGGAATTATTGCCCTTTGCACTAATAATTATTACTGGACTTTGTTTATACGATAACTTGAGTAAGTATGCACAGAGTTTATTGAAACTTTGTGTGTAAAACAACACCGGAGAAATCCTTGGACGAGTATGAAAATCAGCGAACATTGTGAACACTATAACTTAAGTAAAATACATAGTGTAATGAAACGTTGTGTGTAGACTAGCATTGGTAAGATCTCGCAGGATTGTGAAAATCAACTTGATTCTACTGTAAGTTACGGAGTTATTGCCCTTTGCACTAATAATTATTTTTGGATCTTGTGAACATGATAACTTGAGTAATAGACCAACATTGGAGAGATCTTTGACAAGTTCGAAAATCAGCGTGATTTGACATTAACTTACAGAGTTATTGCCCTTTGCAATAAAAATTAATGAACACTTTGAATTGAGTAAATATGCACCGATTTTAATGAAACTTTAAAGGAGACTAACATTAGAAAGATCTCGGACGAGTTCGAAAATCAGCTTGATTCGACTGTAACTTACGGAGTTATTGCCCTTTGAAATAATAATTGTTATTGGACTTTGTCTTTTTATAGAAACTATCCATTTATTTCTTATTTTCAATTTGTTATACCTACTTAAATGCTTTTTCTCTCTTTCTCAATAACTATTAGCATACGATATGTATAAAATTTGTCTCTATCTAGAATGCAATAATTTCGTGCTAGTCTCGGAAAAGTACATACATTCATGAAAAAATTGTAATCGGCCATTTTACTCCTTTCATAACAATGGTAATGGTATTGCTATTAGAACCAACTTGATCAGGTAGCCTTTGTGTTTCAGTACTTTCAGTACTTTGATTCTTTGATACAGTATATGAACTGAATCCATACACACTCAGAAACTGACATAATCTATCATTTTAATATGAATGTATTCATGATAAAGTTACTCTTATCTTTTATAGAATCATCGCCTAAATCCTCCAGGAGTGAAGTTCTAAAAAGAATAAAAGGTAAAGAGAAATGAATGTTTTATTTCTAATATTTCCTTTGGTTGTGTTTTTATCTTACTGTAATACTATGCAGTTATAGCTTCCATTTTATTATAGCTAATGTGGTTTAGTGATTATGCTACTTGCCTTAACCTAGACGGCCAGGATTCAATCCCTGGCACCAGTGTTCTCCTTTCAGGATATTTTCCGGCTAGTCCTAAGGACCGACTGACCCTAAAAGTTACTGGTCCTTTAACAAAGTTACAATTCATCCTTGTAGTTTATTTACTAGCAAAGTCATAGTTGTACTTACAAAAAATATCCACATATCTGTTTTAGAATCATTCGATCTCAACAAAGTTGACTGAAAACCAGAATATTACGAAAATCTGGTTTGCTCAATTTGATCTTTAACCTTTCTACAATGCTACTGCTATTTTTGTTTTGTATATCTTTAGTAGTCTATCAGAACTGGACCAAAAACGTTACCGTTAAAAGGACCAGTTGCATGGCAAAAAATGTCTACCCTACTGTAAAGTTGCCGGTCATGGGCAGACAGACAGGCGTT
>SAYR01019041.1:7630-45196 GCA_004382745.1 Argopecten irradians irradians | reverse complement strand
CCCCAATTAACGCCCATGTCTCTGTCAGTCATATTATAATAACTATAAATACTACAAAACAGTTTTAACATGCAGAAGGACATCAACTACTACCCCAATAACGGCCAGTCGCCTGTCAGTCATTTATAATAACTATAAATACTACAAACAGTTTTAACATTCAGAAGGACATTCAACTAATTACCCAAAACGCTGTCTCTGCTCAGTTCATTTATCATAACTATAAACACTACAAAAACGTTTTAACATTCAGAAGGACATCCAACTAATTACCCCAATAACGCCAGTCTCTGTCAGTCATTTATAATAAACTTATAAATACTACAAACAGTTTTAACATTCAGAAGGACATCCAACTAATACCCCAATAACGCCCAGTCTCTGTCAGCTCATTTTATTCAATAAACTCATAAATACTACAAACAGTTTAACATTCAGAGAAGGACATTCCAACTAATACCCCAATAACGCCCAGTCTCTGTCAGTCATTATAATAACTAATAAACATAACTACAAAACAGTTTTAAACATTCAGAAGGGACATCAACTAATACCCCAATTAACGTCCAGTCTCTGTTCAGTCTTATATATAACATAAATACTACAAACAGTTTCTAAACTTCAGAAGGACATATTCAACTAATACCCAAAACCCCAGTCTCTGTCAGTCTTTATAATAACTATAAATACTACAAACAGTTTTAACATTCAGAAGGACATTCAACTAATACACCAATAACGCCCAGTCTCATGGTCAGTCATTTATAATAACTATAAAAACTACAAACAGTTTTAACATTCAGAAGGACATCCAACTAATACCCCAATAACGCCCAGTCTCTGTCAGTCATTTATAATAACTATAAACACTACAAAACAGTTTTAACATTCAGAAGGACATTCCACTAATACCCCAATAACCCCAGTCTCTGTCAGTCATTTATAATAACTATAAAATACTACAAACAGTTTTACATTCAGAAGGACATCCAACTAATACCCAATAACGCCAGTCTCTGTCAGTCATTTATAATAACCTATAAATACTTACAAACAGGTTTTAACATTCAGAAGGACATCAACTAATAACCCAAATAACACCCAGTCTCTGTCTGTCATTTATAATAAAACTATAAATACTACAAACAGTTTTAACATTCAGAAGGACATCCAACTAATACCCCAATAACGCCCAGTCTCTGTCAGTCTTTTATTAATAACTATAAATACTAACAAACAGTTTTAACATTCAGAAGGACATCCAACTAATACCCCAATAACAGCAGTCTCTGTCAGTCATTTTATAATAACTATAAAACACTACAAACAGTTTTAACATTCAGAAGGACATCCAACATTTTGTTCTTATTTTTAATATTAATCTATTCTTAAGATTAATACCAAAACGTCCATCGTCAGTCATTAAATAACTATAAACACTACAAACAGTTTTAACATACAGAAGGACATCCAACTAAACCCCAATAACGCCCAGTCTCTGTCACGTCTTTTAAATAACTATAAATACTACAAACAGTTTTAACATTCAGAAGGACATTCAACTAATACCCCAATAACGCCCAGTCTCTGTCAGTCATTATATAATAACTATTAAATACTACCAAACAGTTTTAACATCAGAAGGACATCCAACTAATACCCAATAACGCCCAGTCTCTGTCAGTCTTTATAATAACTATAAATACTACAAACAGTTTTAACATCAGAAGGACATCAACTAAACCCCAATAACGCCCAGTCTCTGTCAGTCATTTATAATAACTATAAATACTACAAACAGTTTTAACATTACGAAGGACATCCAAACTAATACCCCAATAACGCCACAGTCTCTGTCAGTCATTAAATAACTATAAATACTACAAACAAACAGTTTTCTAATTCAGAGGACATTCAACTAATACCCCAATAACGCCCAGTCTCTGTCAGTCATTTATAATAACTATAAACACTACAAACAGTTTTAACATTTCAGAGGAGGACAATTCAAACTAAATACACCCAATAACGCCCAGTCTCTGTCAGTCATTTATAAAACTATAAAATACTACAAACAGTTTAACATTCAGAAGGACATTCAACTAATACCCCAATAACGCCCAGGCTCTGTCAGTCATTTATAATAACTATAAATACTACCAAACAGTTTTAACATTCAAGAAGGACATCCCAACCTAATACCCCAATAACGCCAGTCTCTGTCAGTCATTTATAATAACTATAAATACTACAAACAGTTTTTAACATTCAGAAGGACATCAACTAATACCCCAATAACGCCCAGTCTCTGTCAGTCATTTATAATAACTATAAACACTACAAACAGTTTTTAACATACAGAAAGGCACATTCCAAACTAATTACCCCAATAACGCCCAGTCTCTGTCAGTCATTTATTAATAACTATTACCCAACACTACAAACAGTTTTAACATTCCGAAGGACATCCAACTAATTACCCCAATAACACCCAGTCTCTCGTCAGTCATTTATAATAACTATAAATACTACAAACAGTTTTAACATTCAGAAGGACATCCAACTAATAACCCAATAACGCCCAGTCTCTTGTCAGTCATTTATATCATACTCACAAAACAGTTTAACATACCGAAGGACATCCCAACTCAATACCCCAAATAACACCAGTCTCTTCAGTCATTTATAATAAACTATAAACACTACAAACAGTTTTAACATACGAAAGACATCCAACTAATACCCCAATAACGCCCAGTCTCTGTCAGTCATTTATAAAACTATAAATACTACAAACAGTTTTAACATTCAGAAGGACATCCAAACTAATACCCATAACGCCCAGTCTCTCTGTCAGTCATTTATAATAACTATAAATACTAACAAAACAGTTAACATTCAGAAGGACATCCAACTAATACCCCAATAACGCCCAGTCTCTGTCAGTCATTTATAATAACTATAAATACTACAAACCAGTTTAACATTCAGAAGACATTCAACTAATAGCCCCAATAAACGGCCCCAGTCTCTGTCAGTCATTTATAATTAACTATAAATACTACAAAACAGTTTTAAACATTCAGAAGGACATCCCAACTAATACCCCAATAACGCCCAGTCTCTTGTCAGTTCATTTATATAACTATAAATACTACAAAACAGTTTTAACATTTCAGAAGGACATTCAACTAATACCCCAAATACGTTCCAGTTCTCTGTCAGTCATTTATAATAACTATTAAAATACTACAAACAGTTTTACATTCAGAAGGACATCCAAACTAATACCCCCAATAACGCCCCAGTCTCTGTCAGTCATTTATAATAACTATAAACACTACAAACAGTTTTAACATTACAGAAGGACATTCAACTAATCCCCAATAACGCCCAGTCTCTGTCAGTCATCTTATAATAACTATAAATAACTACAAACAGTTTTAACATTCAAGAAGGACATCCAACTAATACCCCAATAACACCCAGTCTCCTCTGTCAGTCATTTATAATAACTATAAATACTACAAACAGTTTTAACATTCAGAAGGACATCCAACTAATACCCCAATAACGTCCAGTCTCTGTCAGTCATTTATAATAACTATAAACACTACAAACAGTTTTAACATTCAGAAGGACATTCAACTAATACCCCAATAACGCCCAGTCTCTGTCAGTCATTTATAATAACTATAAATACTACAAACAGTTTTAACATTCAGAAGGACATTCAACTAATACCCCAATAACGCCCAGTCTCTGTCAGTCATTTATAATAACTATAAATACTACAAACAGTTTTAACATTCAGAAGGACATCCAACTAATACCCCAATAACGCCCAGTCTCTGTCAGTCATTTATAATAACTATAAATACTACAAAGGTCACAGTTTTAACATTCAGAAGGACATTCAACTACTACCCCAATAACGTCCAGTCACTGTCAGTCATTTATAATAACTATAAATACTACAAACAGTTTTAACATTCAGAAGGACATCCAACTAATACCCCAATAACACCCAGTCTCTGTCAGTCATTTATAATAACTATAAATACTACAAACAGTTTTAACATTCAGAAGGACATTCAACTAATACCCCAATAACGCCCAGTCTCTGTCAGTCATTTATAATAACTATAAACACTACAAACAGTTTTAACATTCAGAAGGACATTCAACTAATACCCCAATAACGCCTAGTCTCTGTCAGTCATTTATAATAACTATAAATACTACAAACAGTTTTAACATTCAGAAGGACATCCAACTAATACCCCAATAACACCCAGTCTCTGTCAGTCATTTATAATAACTATAAACACTACAAACAATTTTAACACACAGAAGGACATCCAACTAATACCCCAATAACACCCAGTCTCTGTCAGTCATTTATAATAACTATAAACACTACAAACAGTTTTAACATTCAGAAGGACATTCAACTAATACCCCAATAACGCCCAGTCTCTGTCAGTCATTTATAATAACTATAAATACTACAAACAGTTTTAACATTCAGAAGGACATTCAACTAATACCCCAATAACGCCCAGTCTCTGTCAGTCATTTATAATAACTATAAACACTACAAACAGTTTTAACATTCAGAAGGACATCCAACTAATACCCCAATAACGCCCAGTCTCTGTCAGTCATTTATAATAACTATAAACACTACAAATCATGCTCAAATACAGATTTGACCACTCTACATTTCCCCCATATACATACATTTGGTTTGGTTTGAATTAGTAGGTATATATAAGACTTCCATGTCTGTGTATCGTGTCTCCTTGTAATAGTGTAAGTACAGTGTATTGCCCTTCCAACTGAAGAATGCTGCCGAAGACATCAAGCAGCACATCCCACACGGTCTCATTATACTGACGATTGGCGAACCAGTCGCCCGATTCATTATACTAAGCAGGAGTATATATCACCACTTTTATAGACTATGGTGTGGCTCGGCCAGGGACAGAATCAAGAGCCTTCCTCACGTAGGCTAGCAGTCAACTCGAGGTCATAAATGAGTCGGAGTCAAGGGAGATGAAGAAAAGGTCCGGTAGAAGACGAGAAAAGATATATTTAAGTGCAATTCTGATGTCTTGTACTCCATATAGCGTTAATAACAGTAAAATTTGTTCCAAAGGTACTGATGGAACACTCAAAGATTTGATCAGATGTAGCAAACTAGGGAACTGTTGCTCGAGGCTGAAGGCTATAGTGAGGGTCAATTATTTGACTGTTTCCAACGGTTTCTTGAAACAAAAATGTATTATCGGGCACTCTGTTGAGATAATTTCAACATTAAAATAATAACATTACGGAACTATGGTAAAACAGACGAAAACAAATAAATCGCAACCGATACGTTGAAATGGGACCTCGAGGAGGATTACTGCGAACAGTCTTGGTGCACCCACCAATACTATAGAACAGTGCACATCTTGGGTTTATTTCAGGATTAGCATCATGCACATGTGAAGTTCTTGTTAGAGAATCAGTTGATAATATAAATTATAACACGTGTCATAACTTTGCTGTCGCAAATGGTTTGAAATACATAGGTCACCTCACATTATCATGTAGTGTGATATCTTCATTATAGTCTCGATTACAACTTTTTCTGCCTTACCTCTTTCTGGTTAACCTCTCGGTGACTGCTTCCATTTTCGTCAGTCTTTTTAAATTCTACAACACTTTCACGTCGTCTTCGTTCAACACGTGATAAAACGTTGACATGCGCAAACTGTATGAGGGCAGCGAACACAAACAGCAGGCAGATAGCCATCCACACGTCTATGGCCTTGATATAGGACACTCTGGGCAGTTCGGAGCGAGCAGACGACGACATGGTTGTCATGGTGAGGACGGTGAGGAGGCCGAGGGAAATTCGCGCGGGAACAGCGTCTATATTGAGCCAGAAGGACACCCACGATAACATAACTATCAGACTGGTCGGGATGTAGACTTGGATCAGGTAGTAACCATAGTTACGTGACAGCTGGATGTTGAAGCCAACACAACTGTACAGGACTGGAAGAAAGATATTACGTATTGTTATTGTCTTCATGCATTGTTTAAAAATCAACTTCATTTTGTTATTATGTATACACTGAATGTGCGTTTCAACCATGCGTATGATTTTATTAGATTGCTAATATGTTTTCTCTAAGCCGTTCTTTGAAGCAAAATCAAAACTTATTTTTCGTAAGATATCATTAATGATTTTTCCCTTTGATTGTATCAATTTCAAAATTTATAACCGCCTGAGTGAGACTTTTATTCTGATGTTACATATTTTAAATCGATTCCTAATTCGATATGAGAAAATGAGACTGTGATATTTCAGAATATTTATAGGAGAATAACTAACTATCATTATAAACCTCGTTGCAGTTGTAGGATGATACGTCTCCGATCTCAAACTGTGGTGAGACCAATCCGTCCACCCGCTTCACTGGGACGTCATGCCACTTCACGTACAGGAAGTCGGCGCTATGACCATCTGAAGGTATAACGTCAGTAGTAACATTGCAATGTACACATCAAAATTGGAAATCGTCATCATTTCTGATACTTAGTTTGATTTGATTTATTTATTTTTACGTCCTATTAACAGCCAGGGTCATGTAAGGACGTGCCCGGTTTGTTGGTGGAGGAAAGCCGGAGTACCCGGAGAAAAACCACCGACCAGCGGTCAGTACCTGGCAACTACCCCACGTGGGATTCGAACCCGCATCCCAGAGGTGGAGGGCTTGTGGTAATTTGTCGGGACATCTTAACCACTCGGCCACCGCGGCCCCCATTTCTGATACCACAGTGCTTTTGTTATATTTATATACTTTGTAAGTTCGTAAAATGAAATCTTTTTATAAATGGGTTGTCTTTTCACTGCTTTCAGACAAGTGATTTAGATTATGATGTATGCATATGTTTTGAGAGAGAATTAAAATGATGGTAGATCATGTATAGTGGTATCGCACATTTTAAATCAATTTGATCTTGATGTCGAGCAAACATGCACCTTGTCAATAACAATCCTATTGTGTTATTGTACGTTGAACTGTTTGTAGTGATAATCAATACTGATATTGATTCGATCACACAAAGTCCTTTTCAGTAGTCTAATAGATCCAATTATTATCTTATATGTTTTATGCTTTAAGAACATAATGACCAAACGACGCAAAGCTTAATATCTCAAATATATAATCAGAATAATTAATTGGCAACTGGACAAATGTAAAAAATGAAATCTAATAAAATTCTTTCATATAGAAACTGACTTACAGCTCTCCACCTCGAAGCGACAGACCTGCTCGTCCAGCGGATATGAATGAAGCTTCATGAAGCAGGAGAAGGTCCCCGTTATCCTTGTTAGCAGATGAAATATGTAATTTTATTGATTGACGTGCTTTTATTTATTTATCGCATTATTTATTTTGTCAACAAAACAGTTTTCATGATTGATTAGTACCAGACTATTCAAACAGAGGTTGCTCAATTTCATATTTAAATAATCTGTAAAATTCAAAACCGAAAATCTATAAAATTAAGATGAAATAAACAAAACTGACATGTTTTAGTGTTGAGATTTATTTATGATAACTTCATGAATATTTAACATTATGATAACTTCATAAATATTTAACACCATAACCTCATGAATATTTAACACCATGACTTCATGAATATTTAACATTATGATAACTTCATGAAATTTAATATTTGTCATATTTTACCTTTTGGTATAAATGTCGCTGAAATCTGAATCTAACCATATTCTATTGAAAATGAATTTGCGCATTATGTCGTACAATAGATTGATTAGCTGTTACAGGTGTTACCTCCGACTAAAGTAAACTGTTCCATCAGGGTAGATGTAAATGAGACTGTTCGGAACAGTCACGTGATGGAAGTTAGCCGCTTTTTCATTCCGAATGTAGAGATCTGGTATCCATAGTGACGACACATGTCTAGTATCCATCTCTAGGTATCCTTTGTCGTCTATAGCTTCGTGCATTAGACGCGAATCATTCCAACTTTGACGGAAAAACATACTCATCTTGTAATCCTAAAATGTATGAAAGTAACAAATATTATGATAAGTTAATTTGCCAAATTAAAGCAACCCTGTAATTCAAATAAGGAGTTGATTAAGATTAGACATTCGGTAAGTGTAAGGATAAATCCAGGAACTCAAGAATAGTAACGGTTTTCTCCGTAATATATCCAGTTAACTATAGAACCAATGTTAGATAGCGATGTTAGTGGTGACAATTATACTACTGATTGTATATCACAGAATATAGACCTGATCTGAATACCACCATAATGTATACTACTGATTGTATATCACAGAATATAGACCTGATCTGAATACCACCATAATGTATATTACTGATTGTATATCACAGAATATAGACCTGATCTGAATACCACCATAATGTATATTACTGATTGTATATCACAAAATAAAATATTAAATAGACCTAATCTAAATATCACATCAACAATAAAATATGAAAATAATATCAATCTTGTTTAAAATTTTCAGTAACTGATAAAAAGTACACATAAATGAGACATTTTTCATAGCAACAATACGAACATTTGTTTAGAGCCATTAACAAATTGGAATAATGAAACAGAGGAAACAAAGTAATGGATGATGATAAGGTTACTTCAAACAAAATATGTGTAAATTAGAGATACCTACCATGTTGGCCTCGCTGACCGAGTCGATAGATAATATGTAAATCTGTATTTTATCCACAACAGGACCTCCTGCCATTAAAAAATACTTTGTTATAAATATAGACGCAAAAACGAAACCAGAATGTACGAGTAGTAGTGAATTAGGGCTATATCCAATACGATCTAACCTGTTCACGATCACGTTTTTATTGTAATAGAATTAACGGGGAAAACCTTAATTAATCTTGACTTATATTTATTTAGGTCAACCCTCTAATCAAGTCAACTATTTTATTGTATCAAGACACAAAAGAAAAAGTCTTAGAAATCTGGACCTGAGTCAGACCCTGTTGTTGTCGATATGTACTTCATTAATTATAACACAAGTTTTATAAGGAACCACTCAAGTAAATATTGGGTTTATTAATTTTAAACCCACTTGTCTTAGATGATATTACATTAAAACATACCATAGGAAAAACCATAATTCAATTAATTTGGTCTTGATTGATTGTCTGTTACCTTAAGATACGTTAGAAATTGATAGGAAGTCACGTAGAATCAACCATATCCAAGTTACAATAACCCTGTTTACAAAAGTAAATATCAAAACAAACATCGGTCCAAGAAATTACATCAACAGTGTGGTCCGGGATCCTTACCAGCGTATGTCTGTAGGATACGAATTACATAGTAAATATAGTGTCAAAGACATCCGATAGGTATACTATGTATCGTTTGATGATTTGGAATTCAAACATTCGTGTATTTTTGTGTTTATTTAAATTTGATCTTAATATGCTAAACAATCTCATCACTTATCCAAACTGCTGGGCAATATCCGGTTGTACTGTGTTACAAGGACGTGTGTTATAGTTTAACAAGAAAGTGTGATGTCGGCATTTTTAAACATTATTTATCATATATTCATTTCATGTTGAATAGATATAATTGAATGGACCTGATATAGTATGCGTATGATAGATACCATGCACATATTTGATGTGTTATATTTTTTTCATTAATGCACATGTCATATATAAAAGCCCATTTGGATGGATATAAAAAGAGAATCAATATGAAAAATAGAAATATGCATATGGTAGATGTTTATATATGCAACTAGCTGTGGAATTTTGTAGAATATGTATGATGCCTTGATCAATATTTACCCGAGACGTTTGCTAGCATGATAGTTAACCTTACCGTGGGTGTAAAATGGTCGGATCGTCGGATCATAGTTGTGGAATAGTGATGTCGTCAGGGCTTGTCTAGAACGAAGAGAAAACAACAGGTTGTCAAATATCTCTACCAATAATTCCAAAGCATTATTTCAGAGTCATTTTAAACCAGACCATTTGTTATCCAAACATTTAACTTGATATTCACACATTATCAATGAATTATAGGTATCGAATATCACGTTTTCCTCATTGCTGGCAAACAAATAACTTTGATATTAACCTAACCTTATCAATGAGTTGTCAATCAGGGTTTAAGATGCATAAAATGGCTCACCTTCTCCTGTTTTGGTTTGATAGGTTTGATATTTTCTTATTCCAACTTTTGTAATCATCAAAAGTTGTTAGTTACCCTATAAACCAATAATGACTCAAGTGGAATAATACGCCATTAGTGTTGCCTGATATATTAATTGTTTAACAGTCTATAACTGATCCTCTATGAAAATCAATTTCCTAACTGACCATTGCCGATGCTCGTATAAATGGACATCTTTGGGTAAGTGTGATCACCAATGCACCGAATCAAGTATATCAAATTATATATGTATTTTCGGATTCTCGTGGATCTACAGTCACACTGGGGACCGAAATTTGATGACACAGAAATGTATATATCCACGCAAAATGCATGTATTCAAATATATACATAGGATATTTATTATGATGTATGAAAAAAAAAACATTTAAAAGCCATCTATTAAAGGTTAAAATGTAATTCTAGTATGTTATGGTGCACTGCTATTCAAACAGGAATATTTAACTGAAACGTTTTTTTATGCCAACCTTTTGAAACGTTATACTTAAACTATATTAATAGGGAAATGATATAATAGTTATTCCTTTTGAATAGGAAATACGAATGACGAGGCTTTTGAACAGAATACTTTGTCTTACCTAAACCACCTAAACCATAAACACATATTTTAATCACATTCTCAAACTATAAACCAATGAGTCCACGAAATGACTTTAAAGATGTTCCACCGCCGACAAATGTCAAAACCAGAAACAGACGAATTGGTATTTTACTTCAGTTACAAAAGTTACTTACTTCACACCATTACAACCTTTGAATTGTTTGAGCTTCTTATTAGAAGAAAAGAATATTAAAAATAATTAATTGCGCCCGGAAAAAAAAAGATCCACGGCGCTATGCCCTATACCTAGGCAAAATTTCTTCACGCGAAATTCACGTGAATTTCATGTGAATTTTCACGTGAAGTTGTGAACCTCATGTGAATTTCAATTTTATACGTGAAATTCACTTTTTTGCCCCGGTTACGCGAAATTCACGTGAAGAAACATTGTCTGTATATGGAATTAAGTACTAATTGCGCATGCACCACAAATATTTTTGTGTTAAATAGACACATATATACACGATAAAACATCTGTTATTGTTCAAACTATGAGTATCATTAATGCTCTGTTGGCGGTGGAGCATCTTTAACTGTTACTCGGTGACTAGTAGCTAAATATGGTTATAGCAATCTAAATTAAGGTTATAGTATATTGTAATGTAGTTCTATTTGGCATAGTTCTACTCTGTGAGATACTTCTGTGTCAATTAGTTCTGATGTGGTGACAACTTATTTGTTTTATTGTCTAAAGACGCTTACCTCTAAATGATATATCATTCACCACGTTTAGAGTCAAACAGTGATACAACATATTTCTATACAAAACTTTGTTATATTTGAGGTACTTACAATTCAATAGAAATATTTTCAGGTGATTTCCCTCCGGTGTAGGTACAACTACTCCACAACACACTGACACTGAACAAAATATTCCCAAGAATTTTCATCGTGGAGTTCCCACAAAGATTTTCTCCGAGATTCCAACGTAAACTGGTCTTCGATTCCTCTCTAGTCACCCAAAGTGGTTTTAATCCTATTAGAATTTTATCCAAACGCTTTATATACCGACTCGTACCACATAAAGAGTCTTCGGTATCGAATACACACAGTTTTAGTTCACATATAAATACTGACATTTAACATGCGCGTAATTACTGGTCCCACGTACAGTTTGTTTGTTTTCTATAAAGGAATATTTTCACTGACAATGAATGTAGACTGATGGTATTCAATTACTACAGTTTGGTATAAATGTTGATGTCACGATTTATGGCTATGGTGAGGATGTCTATAACACTGAAGTTATTCAATCTCTGACGTGCATTGAACATGTAAATGCATATCAATTATATACATTAAAAAATTTAATATCTTATCGGTTATAGATATAAAAGTTATTCAATCCCTGTCGAAGTCTTCAGACATCATATAATACCAGGGCTTGGTGTATACAGCATGGAATTAGGCAATCGCCTGCTCATTATACAAACCAGTTCATGACGCAGTAACCGCCATGAAAGTCACTGTAGGAGGTCACCATCATTAATATTCGGTTATAAGTTCGGTATAACTATTAAATAGTAGATGTTCCAATCTCAAGCAAGTGTCATAGATATTACCATTAATAAATATAAAATAGTAAATGTTCCAATCTCAGGCAAATGTAATAAATTTTACCAGTAATAAAAATAAAATAGTAAATGTTCCAATCTCAGTCAAATGTAATAAATTTTACCAAGAATAAATATAAAATAGTAAATGTTCCAATCTCAGGCAAATGTAATGAATTTTACCAGTAATAAAAATAAAATAGTAAATGTTCCAATCTCAGGCAAATGTAATAAATTTTACCAGTAATAAATATAAAATAGTAAATGTTCCAATCTCAGGCAAGTGTTATTCATGTTAAAACGATGAGCACATAGTTGATGTAGAGAAAATGTAGAGCTCATATTGAACTGAGCTAGTGTTCATTCCTTATTCCACATTGAAGTGTCACTGTGCTAGTGTTCATTCCTAATTCCACATTGAAGTGTCACTGAGCCAGTGTTTATTCCTAATTCCACATTGAAGTATCACTGAGCTAGTGTTCATGCCTAATTCCACATTGAAGTATCACTGAGCTAGTGTTCATTCCTAATTCCACATTGAAGTGTCACTGAGCTAGTGTTCATTCCTAATTCCACATTGAAGAATCACTGAGCTAGTGTTCATGCCTGATTCCACATTGAAGTATCACTGAGCTAGTGTTCATTCCTAATTCCACATTGAAGAATCACTGAGCTAGTGTTCATGCCTAATTCCACATTGAAGTATCACTGAGCTAGTGTTCATTCCTAATTCCACATTGAATTATCAGTGAGCTAGTGTTCATGCCTAATTCCACATTGAAGTATCACTGAGCTAGTGTTCATTCCTAATTCCACATTGAAGTATCAGTGAGCTGGTGTATATTCCTATTTCCCTATTGAAGTAACAGTGAGCTGGTGTATATTCCTATTTCCCTATTGAAGTATCAGTGAGCTGGTGTATATTCCTATATCCCTATTGAAGTATCAGTGAGCTGGTGCATATTCCTATTTCCCTATTGAAGTATCAGTGAGCTTGTGTTCATTCTATTTCCATATAAATGCTTCCACGTTCATGCTTCCCATTCACTTCTATACACCGATGTGGAATGTGTAACTGATGCCTACACGATGTTGTCCAATAGAAGTATGTCCAATGACAGTCCCTGGACCTATGTACGACAGTGACAGACTACTCTGATCGACATATACCCACGGTCGATCCGCCCACACCCACGTACCCGCATCATTTGCTGTTTTTAAGTGCACAAGATAGAACATTATCTTATCAAAGACGCCATCCGAATCATTAATATGAATGATGTTTCGTCCTTGATTTTGATGTTGGTAAAAGTACAAAACCATTTGGATGGGAAGTTTACTGTAATCGATGTATACGCTATACCGTAAATGGATGGAGTTTATTGTAATGCATGCAGCCTTTAAAATAATTTAATGGCTCATAGATTCTGGGCCATAACGGCAGCCATATGATGTGTAATTAGTATGTTTGACATTGGCCTAATTGGTCTTAGCGCTGTACTTTGATATACAAAAATATACAAGTAATTAGACTGTCTGGGTAATTACATCAGTAATAAGTTGTTTTGGACATAAAATCTTTTCATATTAGTAGTATTTTTTATCCATCTTTCTAACCATGTAGTTACAGCATGCTCACCGATTTATATCTGACATTTTGATAACCTTTTTTGCCATCCATAAAAAAACGGTGAACAAAAATGTTTTCTCGGTCAAAATATATTTAAGATGGATCAATATATATAAATTCCAATTAGTTCCCGCGATGCTTATAAATAAGATATTACATCTGTTGTATATACATATGTAGATGATTTTCATTACTATCAACTTATTTCGCGTCGATTTAATTTCCTGTTTTCAAAAAACAGAATTACTTATTCACGTGGCGGCCATCTTGGTTCCTGGTCTTCAAAAGTTGCACATCTTCAGGTCATCAAAAATGACCTCAAAACAGTTTTATGTCACTAGTAACATTATGGTTTAAAACTTTAAAAATACAACAAAAATGAATTTTGACCTAAAACGGATCCCTGTTGATCAGTGAATAAAGGGAGATAAATATTACTGGTTTCAGAAAATTTGAAACAGTCACAAAATTAGTTTTTTCTTCATACATTTCAAAAATTTTGAATCTGATTTAAACTACATATTTAAACCGATTCGAGGCAAAACGGACCAGTAGTTACTAGTTAAAGATGCTTCACCGCCGACAGAGCATAAATGATATTCATTATTTGAACAGTAATTGGTGTTCAATCTGATGTATGTATGTCTAATTAACACAAAAATAATATATATATTTTCATTTTGCCTTTGGTGCATGTGCAATCAGTACTTCATTCCATATAGGATATAGTTCGTCGGAATTTTTTCGGGATGCAAATAATTATTTTTCATATTTTTAACTTGACGTAGAATTAGAAGCTCAAACTTTTCAATGGTGGTAATGGTGTAAAGTAAGTAATTTTTGTAACTGAAGAAAAATACTAAATCGTCTCCTCCTGTTTTTGATAGTGAAAAAATACTGTTTGTCGGCGGTGGAGCATCTTTAAATATCTATAGGCAATTCAATTTTGAATAATGAAAGGCTGTGAAGGCCATCTTGGATGCTGATCGGGAAAAAATGAAACCGGTCGACACATATGCATGTCACCAGAAATGACATCACAAAATTTCATGGCGATCCGACTTATACTTTTCAAAAAAAAAAAATCGTCGGAAAAAGTCGTGGCGGGAAAAGAAGAACCAGAAGAAGAAAAGGAGGAGGAAGAAGAAAGAGAATAATAATAAGAAGAATAAGAAACGGAGCAAACACAAAAAGTTCCCCACGGAGAACTTAATAACCGATATTTACTGGATGAATGCTGATGTTTATATAACCTGTTCCATACATGTCTGAATGGGTCATTCTCAATCTACTCAATTTATATAAACCTGTTCCATACATGTCTGAATGGGTCATTCTCAATCCACTCCATTTATAAACCTGTTCCATACATGTCTGAATGGGTCATTCTCAATCCACTCAATTCATAAACCTGTTCCATACATGTCTGAATGGGTCATTCTCAATCCACTCCATTTATAAATCTGTTCCATACGTGTCTGAATGGGTCATTCTCAATCCACTCTATTTATAAACCTGTTCCATACGTGTCTGAATGGGTCATTCTCAATCCACTCAATTTATAAACCTGTTCCATACATGTCTGAATGGGTCATTCTCAATCCACTCAATTTATATAAACCTGTTCCATACATGTCTGAATGGGTCATTCTCAATCCACTCCATTTATAAACCTGTTCCATACATGTCTGAATGGGTCATTCTCAATCCACTCAATTTAGCTTCCATTGTTATTATACAGTTTGATTTTTTATTTTCTAACACCAGCACGTAAAATAAATAGTTCATGGACGTCAAATGATGTTAAGTATTTCGTTATTGACAACTGTATTAAAATACTTGAGGTCACAAGTTAGTTACTTGCGTATTCTTTGTGTACAGAAATGTCGTTTACCGACAACAAACATAGCAATACTGATATTGTTACGTTCAATGATTGTTGTTTTAAAGTTCACCTAAAACATAGCCTTTAAATCTAGACGGAATAGTTGATACACATTTCCTTCATTATTAATGAATTGTTTGTTATATGATATTATTTATATTAATGATTTTAGGGGACATATAACCTAGATAGGTGTTAATATGTTTAGATATCATTCGATATACCTCTAACGGAAGAAACAGTTGTTGGGTTCCTATAGATTCAGATAATGTTTTTGATGATTTATCACCTAAAAGATATTTATTTATTCATTGTGTACCCAGATCAACCTTTATGTGATACAAGTCTGCTGTCTTGTGTACCGACACTTATATCGGAACATGTATTATGTACTCTGTGGTTCTATCAACGCTATTAGTTATTAATGTATACGGATGCAAATGTATGTATCATTGAAATTAAAATTATCAAATTGAGTGAAAGGTTAGCTAGAAATATTACCATGATAAAAGGAGAACTAATGTTTATTGTTGTAGTGTTTACTAAATTCATGTTTTGTATATTTTGAAACGTACTGATATTTATCTTAATAAATATTTCTATAAATTGGTGTAAATATCATTTTCCTGTTTATCGAATATCCATCTAGGTCATGGAATGTATACTGTGTCCATATCAGGGCTTTTTTTTTCACTTGACGGCTAGATTTTTTTAACAATCCACTTCCGGGAACAAATGACAGTGCGATATAAATAATACAGAAGCTGAACAATACTGACAATAGGACGATACTGAACAATCTTATTTTTTATTCACCATCGATCCTCACACACTGACATAACTGACATATAGGTGTTCAAACATAGATCTATGTTACAGGTATTGTCGAGGTCTGTGTCGCACCTTTATATATAGAGATTAGTGTAAATAAACCTTGTTGTCATAGAAACAGGAATAGAAATTAATCAATTCAGTACATATTTCCGTTATGTGGGTCTAATATGAAACCTTAGATTAGACGTGCAGCCGAAACAATGACGAGGAAATGGAATTGTATTGTTTGGTCCGCTATCTATTGTGTTTGCTAATGAGGATGAAGTATCAGTCAATTTGTATGTATCAATGGTAATTCGTTCACAAATTAGTGTGTCAGTCAATTTGTATGTATCAATGGTAATTCGCTCATAAACTAATGTGTCAGTCAATTTGTATGTATCAATGGTAATTCGTTCACAAACTAATGTGTCAGTCAATTTGTATGTATCAATGGTAATTCGTTCACAAACTAGTGTGTCAGTCAATTTGTATGTATCAATGGTAATTCGTTCACAAACTAAGGTGTCAGTCAATTTGTATGTATCAATGGTAATTCGTTCACAAACTAGTGTGTCAGTCAATTTGTATGTATCAATGGTAATCTGTTCACAAACTAATGTGTCAGTCAATTTGTATGTATCAATGGTTATTCGTTCACAAACTAGTGTGTCAGTCAATTTGTATGTATCAATGGTTATTCGTTCACAAACTAAGATGTCAATTCGTTCACAAACTAATGAGTCAGTCAATTTGTATGTATCAATGGTAATTCGATCACAAACTAATGCGTCATTCAATTTGTATGTATCAATGGTAATTTGTTCACAAACTAGTGTCAGTCAATTTGTATGTATCAATGGTAATTTGTTCACAAACTAATGTGTACGATTCTGAAAGCGACCTAGTATGAGATATCCTATACATTTTTTACCGATTTGTTCGTCTTGGATGCATTTTTGTGATTTGAGATCGCACTTAGTACTTATGGTACTTCAATATTTAGACTCCTTTTGCACTATCATCAGCACGTTCTCATCTCGTATTCCACCAGAACTTGGAATCGATTGCCTAATAATGATATGCTACCTAAAATGACTTTGTTGGAATTATTAAAACAAACGCACTGAGCTTACAAAATTGTGCCCTCTCTGTAAGATACATATTATATCTTCTATATTCAAAGAAGCCACAAAGCTCATCGCTTCGAAGTAAATTAAACTTAATAGGTATACCAACTTCACATTATACATACCAGGGTAAGGGAACCTCGTTATTTTCATTTTTGGTAGTATAATCAGAAATCAGAATAACAAATTTTCTTACAAACATTAATTTTTTTCATAGCAAACTCGTAAAGTAAAAGAAAGTCAATTTCGCGTTTAATCTGTTGTCAAAATAATTTGTCTCGGGTATGAGGATCAGTAAAAGAGCGATACACTTCACCGAAAATTTAAAAACAGGTATCGACAGCTATTTTCCATATTGGAACAGCATAAAGCCGTTTTAGGTGTCTGTATATGAGTATGTGGTACACCCTATAAAAGCATTATTGATTGTTACGGTGTCTCCAAACTCTCGCCGAATCTAATACCCACCGGTATTACAATGCTAAGGAAGAAGTCAAATTTCAGGTGCAGATTCCGACACCAGTACTCTCTGGTAACATGTGAGTTCCGTGGACGCACTTTAATAAAGGAGGGATTTCACTTTGGACCATTTCACAGTCACTCGGTGATAAGCAAATATTTTGCATGAAGATACCAGAGGACCAGCTGCTTATCGTGTGCTATTCAAAACATCTTATTTTTTCTGGACTCAAAGGTCAAAGGGTGAACATTGAAGTTTTATCAAAGGTCAAAGGGTGAACATTGAGGTTTTAATTGTTAAAGTCCTAATTAAACATTAGAGTAGAAATTATATTTTTGCAGTTTTTGACAGCAAATCGTGCATTTGTGAATTTCAGTTCAGGAAATAGATGGAAATGGAAGAAATAGGTCACAGTGACTTAGTGAGCATTTGTTCTACATTGGCATTATAATATCTTATACTAATGATTTTGCTGAAAACCTTAATCAAAATATTTTCATTTTTCAATCATTTGAAAGCTTGAGATTGATGTTTCGCACTTCACAAAGATCTTGATATGATCTGCTTAAGATAATTACATCCTAGGGTCACATGGCTTGGTGACGGGATTAACTTATATCATATTCAATATATGGTATTGTCTATCAATTTGACAGCTTATTCCCTTTGTTAAAAGCAAGGCTATGAGTTGTTTAAGTTTGTTTTATAAGCGAATTTCAAGCAGCACCTACACTACAAGTAGGATGTTAGAATTGTGCCTTGCTGCCCCACTACATCGATCTCAAGTCATCAAATTAAAAAATGAAAGTATTTTGATTAAGGTAGCCACGAGATAGATATTAAACAGTATAGGTCACTAAAACCTCCCTTCATCTGTTTTTTAATTGAAATTCATTAACTAATGATTTGCAGACAAAATGTCATTTCTACTCTGATGTGAAACTGATCAGGACGTTAACAATAAAACAAATATTTCACCATGATGTTTGTAATAGCACACATTAATAAAACTCTATCTATATATACCTAGTGGCCGTCATATTTACATGTTATTATCATTATTTGTGAAAGAAATACTATTGAAATCCTCTCTGTAAGTAACTGTTAAAATTTGAGGTCAATTTGAGACGGTAAAGGTATGTTTGATTGGTTAAGAAAACCTGATGACACTCATATATATAGTAATACATCTGGGGTAATTTACAGGTATCAAATGATTCCTGGGAAGAAGACATGCGTGATTAGTCGTTGTAAAAACGATCACAATAATGTATTACATTAATGACGTTTTTCTATTCAAGGTTTCATAGCGACAGCGGCGAATGTTTCCATACAAAAAGGAATGTTCTAAGTATCAGAAATAAGCCTTTAAATTGTGAGATTTTAACAAATGCAATGTACATGTAAGTTATTGATATTGTGTAACAAATACAATGTACATGTAAGTTATTGATATTGTGTAACAAATACAATGTACATGTAAGTTATTGATATTGTGTAACAAATACAATGTACATGTAAGTTATTGATATTGTGTAACAAATACAATGTACATGTAAGTTATTGATATTGTGTAACGAATGCAATGTACATGTGAGTTATTGATATTGTGTAACAAATACAATGTACATGTGGGTTATTGATATTGTGTAACAAATACAATGTACATGTAAGTTATTGATATTGTGTAAAAAATACAATGTAGATGTAAGTTATTGATATTGTGTAACAAATACAATGTACAAGTGAGTTATTGATATTGTGTAACAAATACAATGTACATGTAAGTTATTGATATTGTGTAACAAATACAATGTACATGTGAGTTATTGATATTGTGTAACAAATACAATGTACATGTAAGTTATTGATATTGTGTAACAAATACAATGTACATGTAAGTTATTGATATTGTGTAACAAATACAATGTACATGTAAGTTATTGATATTGTGTAACAAATACAATGTACATGTAAGTTATTGATATTGTGTAACAAATACAATGTACATGTAAGTTATTGATATTGTGTAACAAATACAATGTACATGTAAGTTATTGATATTGTGTAACAAATACAATGTACATGTAAGTTATTGATATTGTGTAACAAATACAATGTACATGTGAGTTATTGATATTGTGTAACAAATACAATGTACATGTAAGTTATTGATATTGTGTAACAAATACAATGTACATGTGAGTTATTGATATTGTGTAACAAATACAATGTACATGTAAGTTATTGATATTGTGTAACAAATACAATGTACATGTGAGTTATTGATATTGTGTAACAAATACAATGTACATGTAAGTTATTGATATTGTGTAACAAATACAATGTACATGTGAGTTATTGATATTGTGTAACAAATACAATGTACATGTAAGTTATTGATATTGTGTAACAAATACAATGTACATGTAAGTTATTGATATTGTGTAACAAATACAATGTACATGTAAGTTATTGATATTGTGTAACAAATACAATGTACATGTAAGTTATTGATATTGTGTAACAAATACAATGTACATGTAAGTTATTGATATTGTGTAACAAATACAATGTACATGTAAGTTATTGATATTGTGTAACAAATACAATGTACATGTAAGTTATTGATATTGTGTAACAAATACAATGTACATGTAAGTTATTGATATTGTGTAACAAATACAATGTACATGTAAGTTATTGATATTGTGTAACAAATACAATGTACATGTAAGTTATTGATATTGTGTAACAAATACAATGTACATGTAAGTTATTGATATTGTGTAACAAATACAATGTACATGTAAGTTATTGATATTGTGTAACAAATACAATGTACATGTAAGTTATTGATATTGTGTAACAAATACAATGTACATGTAAGTTATTGATATTGTGTAACAAATACAATGTACATGTAAGTTATTGATATTGTGTAACAAATACAATGTACATGTAAGTTATTGATATTGTGTAACAAATACAATGTACATGTAAGTTATTGATATTGTGTAACAAATACAATGTACATGTAAGTTATTGATATTGTGTAACAAATACAATGTACATGTAAGTTATTGATATTGTGTAACAAATACAATGTACATGTAAGTTATTGATATTGTGTAACAAATACAATGTACATGTAAGTTATTGATATTGTGTAACAAATACAATGTACATGTAAGTTATTGATATTGTGTAACAAATACAATGTACATGTGAGTTATTGATATTGTGTAACAAATACAATGTACATGTAAGTTATTGATATTGTGTAACAAATACAATGTACATGTGAGTTATTGATATTGTGTAACAAATACAATGTACATGTAAGTTATTGATATTGTGTAACAAATACAATGTACATGTGAGTTATTGATATTGTGTAACAAATACAATGTACATGTAAGTTATTGATATTGTGTAACAAATACAATGTACATGTGAGTTATTGATATTGTGTAACAAATACAATGTACATGTAAGTTATTGATATTGTGTAACAAATACAATGTACATGTAAGTTATTGATATTGTGTAACAAATACAATGTACATGTAAGTTATTGATATTGTGTAACAAATACAATGTACATGTAAGTTATTGATATTGTGTAACAAATACAATGTACATGTAAGTTATTGATATTGTGTAACAAATACAATGTACATGTAAGTTATTGATATTGTGTAACAAATACAATGTACATGTAAGTTATTGATATTGTGTAACAAATACAATGTACATGTAAGTTATTGATATTGTGTAACAAATACAATGTACATGTAAGTTATTGATATTGTGTAACAAATACAATGTACATGTAAGTTATTGATATTGTGTAACAAATACAATGTACATGTAAGTTATTGATATTGTGTAACAAATACAATGTACATGTAAGTTATTGATATTGTGTAACAAATACAATGTACATGTAAGTTATTGATATTGTGTAACAAATACAATGTACATGTAAGTTATTGATATTGTGTAACAAATACAATGTACATGTAAGTTATTGATATTGTGTAACAAATACAATGTACATGTAAGTTATTGATATTGTGTAACAAATACAATGTACATGTAAGTTATTGATATTGTGTAACAAATACAATGTACATGTAAGTTATTGATATTGTGTAACAAATACAATGTACATGTGAGTTATTGATATTGTGTAACAAATACAATGTACATGTAAGTTATTGATATTATGTAACAAATAAATGTACATGTAAGTTATTGATATTGTGTAACAAATACAATGTACAGGTAAGTTATTGATATTGTGTATCAAATACAATGTTCATGTGAGTTATTGATATTGTGTAACAAATACAATGTACAAGTGAATTATTGATATTGTGTAACAAATACAATGTACGTGTGGGTTATTGATATTGTGTAACAAATACAATGTACATGTGAGTTATTGATATTGTGTAACAAATACAGTGTACTTGTGGGTTATTGATTTTGTGTAACAAATACAATGTACATGTGGGTTATTGATATTGTATCAAATAGATAGTACTAGGATAGCAATAGGGATGTATTTCACATTCTTAAAAGCGTTTTCCAGATATAAATAAGACCTTGAAATGCAGATATTTGTTTAAAAACGATCGATTGCTCATTGGCCTACGATAAGCTTCAAGTATTCATTTTAAAAACAAACAAAAATTTATTCATTGTCTGTAAGTTTATTCGTAAATCATTTGAACTTTTGAAATTATATTTGTGTTAAAACTTATGCATCGTTCCTTATGATTGGCTACCAGGTTTATGAATCATACAAACCAAGCAAAAATCTATTTTGTTGTTGTTGCAAATATGTTTTTTCTAGTATATTTTGATTATCAGAAAAAAGTATATATAGTCCCTTGCCTCTACCTACTGATTATATAGAAAATGGTAAGTCATATTTAATGGGAAGTATGCTGGTACAGAACTATATCTAATTTAAACATTTTTTTGTATAATGTCACATGTAATTTGATCTAGATCAATTATATGTTATTAGGTATTTAGATTTAGGTATTAGGTATACCATTTTTAAATAAATTGGTCAATTAGTCTTCCTTAAACAAGTTTTTTTAATTCATTTTTTTGTAAAACATTAATTTGATTAAATATCCGATAAATATAACTCAAGCCAGCTCTGGATAAAATATTTTTAACATATGACTTCCATTAAAAATACATTACATAAATTAATCTGACACACAACAAAGCTAACAATACTTCAGATAAAAGTAATGAGTATATTTATAGGTACATATCGTGTACACCACTTAAAGTAACTTTTCTATCTCACACTCTTCATGAGGCTTTCACAAAGGTTACCTTACTTTTTATTAAAGTCATTTCGCACATATATTCACATATACACACTTATCAATTGTTCAAATTCTTACGATCTCTAGCCAGCAAATTAAACATTTACTATTTAACATATCTTGTGAAGATAACAATGCTTAGATAAAACTACTACACAAATATGCACACCTACCTAGTGTAAGGGTGGGTATATGTGTTAATGGTTACTCATACGCTGTAATAGTTTACCAGTTTGTCGTTATAAGGAGTATGGATGGATCTATCGTTGTATTATAGGGGTATCGGTGAGTCTTTAAAAGATCACATACCACTTTCTCTCGGCAGATTCGACTAGAAATATAGTAAGACAAACTTCCGTCTGACAGCTGTCTAGTTTGTGACCTCGTCCATGTAACATTGAGAATTAAGTGTGATTGACCTTCACACAGTACTAGTGGTACACAGTAGTCTACACATGGAGTAGTAATGTTGGAGTTTATCACGGGACTCTTCACTGGCAGCAGTGGTCTAGTATGGACATTACTGGCCGTTCTTGTGGTGTTTTATCTGTGGAATAGACACCAGAGACTGAAATCCCTACCCCCAGGGCCGACACCACTCCCACTCCTGGGCAACCTTCTTGATCTGGCGTCCAGTGACCAGTTAGAAACTTTCCGTAAACTGAGAGAAAAGTATGGAGACCTGGTCACTCTTCACGTGGGGTCCTTCACGATGGTGGTGGTCAGTGGTTACGACACACTCCGGGAACTCTTCGTCAAACGTGGTGACGTCACGTCCATCAGACCAGATATATTCACGTTCACAGATATTACACATCGCCATGGTAACACTTTTATTACGGTACATTTTAACCGCTGTCCTCCAGTTTATAATATAGACCTAGTTAGTAATATTTTCATTGTTGACCTATATTTTGACCTTTCCCATTGGTAAGTTTAAAGTATATATATTGACCTTATGCTTTCCTGACCTCTATATGACCTTGTAATCACCTGTACGATCTATCAAAATAATGACTTAACATTTATGTCAATTGTAAACACAGTGAAGTGCTAATATTGATATATTTGACTGATATACATGTTTAATTCGATGAAAATATTAGTTGTTAGTTGATGAAAAGAAAAAAGGTTCATGTTAACTTTTTAGCCCACCATCATCAGATGGTGGGATGTTCAAATCGCTTTTTGTCCGTAGTCCGTCGTCCGTCCGTCCGTCCGTCCGTTAACAATTCTTGTTATCGCTATTTTTAAGAAAGCGCAGAAGGGATCTGTCTTAAAATTCATATGTAGGTTCCCCTAGGGCCCTAGTTGTGCATATTGCATTTTGGGACGGATCGGTCAACAAGATGGCCGCCTCGGCCATCTTGGATTTTGAAAGTTAAAGTTTGTTATCACCATTTCTCAGAAAGTACTGAAAGGATCTTTCTTAAATTTCATATGTAGGTTCCCCTAGGACCCTAGTTGTGCATATTGCATTTTAAGACGAATCGGTCAACAACATGGCCGCCAGGCGGCCATCTTGGATTTTGATAGTTAAAGTTTGTTATCGCTATTTCTCAGAAAGTACTGAAGGGATCTTTCTCAAATTTCATATGTAGGTTTCCCTAGGGCCCTTGTTGTGCATACTGCGTTTTGGGACCAATCGGTCAACAAGATGGCCGCCTGTCAGCCATCCTGGATTTTGAAAGTTAAAGTTTTTTATTGCTATTTCTCAGAAAGTGTTGAATGGATCATTCTCAAATTTCACATGTAGGATCCCCTGGGGCCCCAGTTGTGCATATTGCGATTTGGGACCAATTGATCAATAAGACGGCCACCAAGGAGCCATCTTGGATTTTGATAGTTGAACTTTGTTACTGCTATTTCTCAGAAAGTACTTAATCGATTTGTCTCAAATTTTATATGTAGTATGTTTGAAAAAAGTTTAAAAAGTAGAGAAAAGATCTATCTTTCCATTGTCAGACATAGATCATTCTTTGGTGGGCGCCAAGATCCCTCTGGGATCTCTTGTTCACGATAAAAATTGTTTTGAGTTTGTGTATCCATAGGGATAACCAGCAGGTCAGGGCCGGAATGGAAAGTCCACAGAACGTTCTCAATGGCAGCTCTTCGGGATTTCGGCTTCGGAAAGAAAAGCTTAGAAGGCAAGATAACAGAGGAGATTGAGGTATTTTTGAATATTCTGTACGAGAACCAAGGACGGGCTTTCAATGTGGACTACTGTCTGCAGACAAGTGTTGCCAATATCATATGTGCCATTGCGTTTGGTAAGAGGTTTGAACATGACGATCCAGTCTTTGTAAAATTGATAGACTTGATCAAAGAGAACATGGAGCTGTCTGGTATCGCCGGGCTATTAAACCTAATCCCCAGTGTTCGGCACATTCCCGGCGACCCTGTTCAGTGCAGGAAAGTACTGTCGAACGCAGACAAAATTTATAGCTACTTCGGACAGCTCATCGACAACCATAAGAAAGAATACCGCGAGGACAGCATCAGTGATTTCGTCCATGTTTATCTCAAAGAAATGAAGAAGAGAGAAGGACAGGATTCCACATTTACAGGTATAGCACGTTCGGCACAAGAGTTTCGGACTATCTAAAGGGATGTTAGTTCCAAAAGTAGTGAATTGACATTTTCTTATCTGACGTTTCGATAACTAGAACATTGTACCATTTTTCCAAACTGAAGAAAATATTTAGAAAAATCACAAGAAGCATTACGAAATGTCCGTTTTGGCACGGATTTTGTTTGTTTTATTACATAAGAAAGTTTTATTTTGGTGTGCTTTATGTCGTGTTATCTTCTGATGATTATTTTAAACATATGTATCTTTGTTCAGAACGTTCATTTTGAAAGAGATGGTTTAAAATTGAGTATCCAAAACATTTTTAATATTTTACTTTTGTAGTTAAACTTGGTTAACATAAGAAATGGTGTTTCTAGATTTACAGCTTGTCAACACAGTGGCTGATGTGTTTGTTGCCGGTATGGAGACGACAGCAACAGCTCTTCTTTGGGCCATCTTGCTTTTCATCAACTACCCGGATGTACAAGAGCGATGTCACGAGGAGGTAACAAAGGTGGTAGGTGAAGGTCGTTTCCCCTCTCTGTCAGACCGACCAGACATGCCGTACATTGAGGCTACCATCACCGAGATTCTCAGACGGGGTGATATCGTGCCACTCGGAATGCCTCATGCAACTAGTGAGGATTTGGAGTATAATGGGTACATTCTTCCGAAGGGAACTATGTTGGTAACAAACATCAACTCGGTTCACAGCGATCCAACAATATTCAATGAGCCAAGTAAATTTGATCCTACCAGGTTCCTCGACAAAGACGGCAAAGTGTACAGAACAGATCGCATTATACCGTTCTTCTTCGGTAAGTATGGAGTCAATGTATGTGCTAAAATATATTAAGGTTAGAAATAGGGGAACAATTCAATTTATATAAAACTCTAGTTTTTGTTTTGGGTTTTGCTGAAAGGTTATTCGAAACACCAGCTTAGAAACCACCTGTAAGCTCTTGTAAGCACTGAAAATTTAATTATTTATTTTTAATTTATATTTAATTTCATTTATAAAAAGTATATCTAGATCATCTTGCACCTTGCAGTTGGGAAACAATGTCTTCATTGTATTAATGAACATGTTGTATTTTACCCCAGGTCGCCGTGTGTGTATGGGTGAGGCCCTGGCCAGGTCAGAACTATTTCTATTCCTCACCTCCATGGTACAACGGGTCCAGTTTAAGCCAGTCGACCCTGATAGTATACCACCACTTAAAGGAACTGTAGGAATCACATTTAAGCCGTATCCATTCGAGTGTATTGTAGAAAAGAGGGCCTAGAGGCAATTGTATCTTTTATTCTGACATCAGTAACACTGAGCGGCGTACATGACATTTTACACTATGCCATTGTGATACTGAGTAATCTTTGCCATTGAAACTTATAAAAGATCATCCAGGAAATGAGAAGCAGATAGTTCTGGGTCCATTACGCAACTTAGGTTAATATTGGAGGTACACTATTTTACTGTTATCAATATAATGTATTGGTGATAATCGTAGAAGTCGAACTAGAAGTTGTACTGACAGATTCTCTCTGTTTGTTGATGCCATTAGATATGCTGGAGCATACTTGTTCCTTTTAAGTATTTAATACCCCCGCAACGAAGATAAGTGGGGGTAATAATGGAATCGGGTTGTCCGCATGTCCATCTGTCCGTCTGTCTGCCTGTAGACACAACTTTATCCAACTCCTCCTAAACGACTTGACAAATTTTGATAAAATTAGGTACACAGAACCCTGACATAAAGGGGTAAAATATAAAGTGTTCAGCAGTGTTACCTATTAATGGAGTTATTAATAAGTTTGTGAAACGAGGGTATTAGTCATCCACTCTGGCAACAATTTAAGTTGTTTTACCATCCTGTATATTATAAAGACTTATAATTATAGTAAAAACTATAAACCCTATACGTTATTTTATGTATGACTGCAAACAATAGATTTGAAATGGACGAGAGTGAGGAACTTGTACATGTATGGAGATTTGATGGAATTTGATTGGTCGATAGAGATCACGTGAGGTTGTGAGATGGGTATTAAAAGGGTGCGTGTGAGGTGTTATTGTCGGGAGTCAACGTCGCTAGCCAAGGGTACAGTAGTTTACGATACAGAACCCTTGGCATATGTCGTGTAAAATGTTAATTTTCCGCACAGAGCAACCTGCTGGATATGCAGTTGCGCCCCTTCCATTTACGTAATAAGCAACCAATGAAAAAGCTCGTATCATTGTTGTATGGATTGAAAAATGGCAGCGCCCTTTGAACTGCACATGTTGTTTGTGACAGATTCAAAATACCAAAGATAAACAAGTTTGTGGGTCATTTGTTTGTCAGTTCGAACATCGGTTTTTGTGTTTCATGCATCAGTGTTCAATTTGTCAGGGGGACGCAGTTTATCTTTGCATAATTTGTTTAACTTTGAGAAACAGAAACCAGGCACTTATTTACTTTCCCAATCAGTTTGAAGTGCAACGTATCCATGTACTTGAAGGTCACACACTTCGATTCAGTTTTGTTGACATATAAAACTGCGCCTGAACCTAGCTGTATCCAATCAGAATTTGAAAGCGGAAACTTTACTTTTTACACGACATATGCCAAGGGTTCGGTAACGTAGACTACTGTACCCTTGGCTAGCTAAGTTGGACGGGAGTGTGAAGTGTGATGAGTGACAGCACCTTATGTATTGGTTGTTATGTATTAAGTGTATTATATAGAGGAAGAAAAGATTAATTAAAACCAAATTGAACTCGTCATGTGATGTTTTAAAGCTCAAACTTTATTGGTGACCATTGAAAACTGAGTCAAGCTTAGAACAACAAAACAAACTTGAACATCATATTAGCCCCACAACAATAAACAACAAAAATTATCCATTCACATTATAACGTATATAATATTATCTAGTGTTAACCTCTATGATTGATTTAATAATGCTTACACTTATTAAAAAATATCAACAAAATAACAAGAAGAAAACAAAAGCAATAACACGCTGTCTGTGATATCTACTTAAAACGTTCTCAATATATTCGACAGAAAAAAATAAAGATTGACTAAGGAACTTAATGTTAACACAACCTAACACAATAATAAACAAGATACAGATTGGTTTAGAATTAGTACCAGTATAACAGAACCAGGACGTCAGGAAGAGCAAGCGTTCCCTTTTTATTACCGCTGTCACTCGTAGGTAAGGTCAAATATTGATCAAGCATGGGGCTGCACTAATGGAACCACAAGACGTAAACACTAACTAATCTTTACCACATAATGGGACACATTATAAAATCATTGAGGATTTAAACATTGATAAACTATAAGAAATGTGTCAGAATTAGCTTCATTGAATTGTCATCCCATCATATCGACCAAATATCATAAGACCTCTGACATTCGCCGACATCAGTAAGGTATAGTCCTCCCTGAACTATGAAAGACCATTCATATCAGAAACGAGATAATTTTTGCGCGTTAGCATTTCACGCGTTAACACATTTTATATGACGCTGACAAAGATAAGGTCAAATTATTTTATTATTTGTTTAAACTGTATAGTAACCAGATGGGTTTTTTTTCCAGTTTTTCCTCATCCCTGCATGCAACATCAGCTATCTGTCGATATGTCCTCGACTGATTACATCTATGCTCACCGAATTGCTGATTTATCTATATACAGAGGATATTCCTTAGCTTCTTGATGAATAACAGTTATATTTAATCGAGCTGGGTTGAAACTTTGATATTTTATTTCAATAATTGTTTTATATTTCATGATTTAGATCCACACATATGGCGCAAAATTTGAATAAAAATAACATAAAATAATCAACTGCAACACATTTATGCTCCAATAAGAAAAAAAACGAAACATTGATTGGAAAAATGCACGTAATGTTGTAGTTTTGGTTTGATATTTCAAAACACTTATCCCATCAAAAAAAAAAAAAAAACAAAAAAAAAACGATATGTGAAAATATCGTAGATATTGTACTCAGATTGGTCAATAATGAGTGAAATTATCAAAACTGATATTTTCATTTAGGTGAAAAATACCAATTATTGTTTTAAAGTATAAAACCCTTTATTTCACTATGAAAAATGTTATAAATCACATTCTACCACAATAGGCAGTGCTATTCAACTCTCAGGACATTAAATAAACACTGCAGCTGGTGATCAACAATTTGTTTGCACGTGGTATAAACTCTGTACGCATTCTGATTGGCTGACACGGTGAACTTCGACGAAACTGTTTATTTCTCAGTATCACGTCATCATTGTCAACGTCATCAACAATCAAATAACGTCATTCCATGTTGTGATCGCAGCTTGACGTCCAAAACTGATGTTGGAAAGCGGATGCGTCGTGTTGATTGTGTCAAAATACGTGACGTTTTCATTCATGTTAAATTGATCATATTGAAGTTAAATTGATCATATTTAAGTACTAATAATACATCTTGACGAAGAATTTCACTGATGAGTTTCTTAGATTTAACGTGTATGAAACGAACTTGATCTTGATGGTAATGGCTTGATGATTACCTGAGTTTTATTTTCTGGAAGCAACTGTGAAGATTTGAACTCAATAAGACGTTTAACCCTAAAGATGTTCTCAATTAGAAATATTTGATATCGATGGATATTTTATCAAACGATGACTTTTGAATACTAATTAGTGGGGTTTTTTTGCCGATGAAATATTACTAGGCCTACGCCTTATTTGCATATTTCGGTAAATACACGTTACCGTAGGTCACACTACCCGTAGTTGTTGAATATTGGATGTATTCCACACTCGTAAGTTATTTTTTAAAAGTTACAAAAGACACTCGTTAAAACTCGTGTCTTTTGTAACTTTTAAAAAATAACTCACTCTTGCGGAATAAATTCAATATTTAACAACCACTCATTGTGTAACCTCTATTTATAACATTGGGATAGATATTTGATACACGAAATCAAGGACGAAATGACTTATAATTCCATGATGAAATGCTCAACCGGGTATAGAACACCGGGACGATTCCCCGGTGATAACCGTACAGACGATAACTCCGAGCTATTTATAGTTTCCACTTTTTACTGACAGATATGGATAACACTAGTGTTGGGACAAACTAGCTATGGTATAGCGATGTTCAGCGTTGTATTGCACTGCGTTCTTAACACTACCGGTCTAGTATGGACAATTTTTCTACTTCTCCTAGTCTATTATCTATGGAATAGGCATCAGAGACTGAAATCCCTGCCCCCGGGGCCGACACCACTCCCACTACTAGGAAACCTACTCGATATAGCCTCAAGTGACCAGTTAGAAGTATACCGGAAGCTGAGAGACAAGTATGGAGACCTGGTCACTCTTCACGTGGGGTCCTTCACGATGGTGGTGGTCAGTGGTTACGACACACTCCGGGAACTCTTCGTCAAACGTGGTGACGTCACGTCCGACAAACCCGACTTGTTTGTATTTAAGGAAGTTACAAAGGGTGAAGGTAAACGTGAAAATATCAGTAGTTAATTATATATAAAACTGTTTTGATTAATGTACTTTTATAATCCTTTTTTTAAGTTGGACTAGACATTGATATTAGAGTATTTTTAAAATATCGATATCTTGGTTTGGTAATTGAATGTTGTGACATCTTGTCAGGAGACTGGAATAAAATGAGTGTCGGTATCTAAAAGAGGTCGCAAATGCTAGAGGTGTTCGTCAGTGGCTCTATGGCTCTATGGTGGAGGACACATTAAAACCTATTGATCTCTTTATGATTATTTTACTTGTTAATACCACCTCAACACAGGAAGAGTTTACTTAGGAGTACAATGAATTAACTAACATACTACCACATTCGGGTGAGAAACCAGAAGTGACAAACCAGTACCATACAAAACATAAATGCCACCAGAGATTGAAGTACTTCTTGGTTGTCGATACAGTTCAAAATGATTTATTGGAAATGAAACAAAGAAGAAAAACCCCAGTATCCCTTCAAAACGACAAAACGAACTAAATTCATATTATTTACATATTTGAAGGAGACTGTTAAAATCCAAATGCATGATCCAATGATTTCATTGCGAAACGAAAGTCAATTTAAATGGATAATTAGTATTTGTATACTCAATGGACGTCAACATTTAACGCCTAATGTATTATTTCAGAGGCATTGATCAGTGGCTTCCCTTTATAGGAATTGTGAGCAGGTCGGGGCCAGAATGGAAGCTTCACAGAGCGTTTGCTATTGGAGGACTGCGGGACTTTGGTTTCGGCAAGAAAAGTCTAGAAGGGAAGATAATGGAAGAGGTGGAAGTATTTCTCAATCTGCTGGACAAGCAACAAGGTCAACCGATAAATCCCGAATACTGTCTTCAGGCTTGTGTTGCAAACATTATATGTGCCATTTCATTCGGGAAAAGATTTGAACATGGTGAACCTGTGTTTGTAGAGCTTGTTAACTTGATACAGGAGAACTTGTCACTTATCGGTCCAGCAGGAGTTCTAAACGTCATGCCCTTCCTTAGATACATACCGGGGGATCCTGTCGGTGTGAGAAAGATTCTTAACAACGCTGAAAAAATTCTCAAGTTCCTTCAAAACATTGTCGACGCACACGAGAAGGACTACGACGAGGAAAACATGAAAGATTTTATCGACGTTTACCTGAAGGAGATAAAGAGTAACGAAGGACGGGTCACTACATTCACAGGTATGTTTATAATACAGGTAAAGTAAGTCGTATTTGACATTAAATTCTATATGCACCGAGCAAACCTCAAGACAACATACATCTAATAAAGGTTAATGTTCTAAGTGAACCAAAGGGACCTGGCACGATTTTTTTAACTAACATCTTATATATATATATATTATAGTATCAAGTGTATGAACTCGGCGGTCGAGAAAAACGGACCTATTTTTTTTAAACCGTGATTATTTTAATAAACGGGCTCTATACACCATTGACGTATATTTTACTTACCTTAAAGAGAAATTATTTATCTTTCCATTGAGTGCTTGATGAACAAAATTGACCGAGTATTGACGAAGTTATGGCTTGATGAATCGGGAAGTTTACTAAAACTATGCTAGTTAGACATTTCCTTGTCCGGTCGAAATGTCGTTTCGCCTCTAATGGGTACCTCAAAAACCAAACCAAACATCCACAATCTCCTTTTGTGGTGTCACGACCCGTACTTTGTAGAAACTCCATTTAAACATCGTGTAGCTCACTTACTTTAACCATCACCGCCATTAGAGGCGAGACGACAATTCGACCGGACAGGGAAATGTCTACCTAGCATATTTTTTATTAAATTTCCCGATTCATCAAGTCATAACTTCGTCAATACTTAGCCAATTTTGTTCATCAAGCACTCAATGGAAAGATAAATTATTTCTCTTTAAGGTAAGATATACAAATGTACGTCAATGGTGTATAGAGCCCATTTATCAAAATAATCACGGTTTTGAAAAATAGGCCATTTTTTCTCGACCGCCGAGTTCATATCCTACCTTGATACTATTATATATCTATACTGTTGGTGGTTAAAACAATTTTCGTGCCAGGTCCCTGTAAAGTCTTTATTGCTTTGAAACAAGTTTCGGAAATGCTGTTAAAAACACCAAATGGGTTTCTGATATAGTTATAAAAAAGGTAAATGAGTAGGTACGCGAGTAAGTGCACCTGGCATGCTTTTATTTACAGTATCTCAGCTAATGAACACGATAGCTGACATGTGTGTCGCTGGAATGGACTCGACATCTACAACTCTAGTGTGGTCCATTTTGTTTTTCATCAACTACCCGGATGTTCAAGAAAGATGTCATGAGGAGGTAACGAGGGTGGTAGGTGAAGGTCGTTTCCCCTCTCTGTCAGACCGACCAGACATGCCGTACATTGAGGCCACCATTACCGAGATATTCCGAGTCGGAGACTTCGCTCCCTTAGGACTACCCCACGCTACGAGTGAAGACGTGAATTTCAGAGGACATGTGATTCCCAAAGAAACCATGTTGGTTCCAAACATGAGTTCTGTGAACACAGACCCTATCCTTTTTCCAGAGCCAGGAAAATTTGACCCATCAAGGTTCATCGACAAGGAAGGCAGACTTCATGGAACGGAGCATGTTATTCCATTCTTTTTTGGTAAGCCTTTTTTTATTATTGTTCTCTAACTTTTTCCTGTTTATTTTTTTTTTACATTTTAAGCTTATGATGCCCCATATTTATTGACATTGATATTATTCCATCGCTTTATATCCTAAGATACTTCGAAAGTAAATACACTCGATTAATCTATATGGTATGGTTTGTAGAGAATTATTTCCTCAGAATTTATCGACTATGTCTCACGTAATATCACAAACACCAGTCTGACAACTACAACTAGTTCGATCATTTCTAGGTAAATCACAAAACTACAACATTTATGTTTTCTCCAGGTCGCCGTGTGTGTATGGGTGAGACCCTGGCCAGGTCAGAACTGTTTCTCTTCATCACCTCCATGGTACAGAGGTTTCAGTTAAAACCCATCGATATAGATCGTATCCCGACTTTGAAAGGCAAATTTGAGGGTGTTGGACGCAAGCCGCACCCTTACCAGTGTCTCGCCGAGAAAAGACTGTAGAGTCATAGGAACACACAGGACAGATATCATTGATTGTCTATCACCATCTACTCACTCACACCAGAGTTTTTCAGAACATGTTTACAACATTCAATAATCTGATGAGGAAAAATACAGTAGACCAAGAGTTTTAGAACTGTCATTGTGTTTAACCCAACAAATATTATAAAACAGCGGAGAAACAAATTATGGAACTTCCAGGGTGTTGGATTCAAGTTTCATACTTAGTGGTGTCTCTCCTAAATACAACCTTATCCAATGACTGGAGAAATGTCTTACTGATTCATTACATAATATATTATCTTATACATAGCAATTAAATCGTTCAGAGCGTTAACTCTATACAAGCCTTTAAACTCACGGAAGACGACTGAAGGTAAGAATGTTGGTTTTTGTAAATTAGAAACTTTACTTTATTTTGTAATAGATGAAATATATTTATTCAATAAATCATTTTTATGTAAAATTTTTATCAGTTGTCCTCTGGTAGGATGGCTGTCATTCGACACGCATCACTACAAACATTTTGCTCCACTTTAATTCACGTTCTATCACGAAACAATAGTAAGAATATATCTAATAATGTAATAATAAAACAACACTGTCAGCTGCTACTTCAATAAAACATCTCAATATTTGATACCATCAGGCAATTATAGAGGCTTCATATTGTTATTATTAGTGAATTAATATAACCCAGACGAGACGAATATCAATCAAAATTTCATATTGAGTCGGTGCCTCTTTTGTTGGAGTAGCAGTTTTTTCTTATAGATATCAGAGCTGTATTCCATAGTGGTGAACTGTCAGGGTACACAATACTCTAGACCAATACATTTTCACGGAATTTTTTTTTCTTCTGTGAGTTGTATTTTCGGCGATTTCATTTCGCGGTCTATACACTTATGAGTTTACTTTACTTGTGTAACCATTTCGCGGTCTATACACTTATGTGTTTACTTTACTTGTGTAACCATTTCGCGGTCTACTCACTTATGGGTTTACTTTACTTGTGTAACCATTTCGTGGTCTATACACTTATGTGTTTACTTTACTTGTGTAACCATTTCGCGGTCTATACACTTATGAGTTTACTTTACTTGTGTAACCATTTCGCGGTCTATACACTTATGTGTTTACTTTACTTGTGTAACCATTTCGCGGTCTATACACTTATGAGTTTACTTTACTTGTGTAACCATTTCGCGTCTATACACTTTATGGGTTTACTTTAACTTGTGTCAACCATTTCGGCGGTCTATACACTTATGAGTTTACTTTTACTGTATGTACCATTTCGGCAGTCTATACACTTTGTGTTTCTTTACTTATGTAACCATTTCGGCGGTCTACTCCACTTATGGTTTACTTTACTTATTGTAACCATTTCGCGGTCTATACACTTATGGGTTTACTTTACTTGTGTAACCATTTCGCGTCTATACACTTAATGGTTTTACTTTAGCTTATGTAACCATTTCCGCGGTCTATACACTTATGTGTTTATTTACTTGTAAGTATTACCATTCCGCGGTCTATACCACTTATGTGTTTACTTTACTTGTTAATATACACCATTTCGCGGTCTATCCACTTATGTGTTTACTTTACTTGTGTAAAATTTCGCGGTCTATTACACTTATTGGGTTACTTTACTGTTGTAACCATTTCGCGGTCTCTATACACTTATGTGTTTTTACTTATGTAACCATTTCGCGGTCTATACACTTTATGTGTTTAACTTTTACTTATGTAACCTTTCGGCGGTCTATACCTTTATGAGTTTACTTACTTATGTAACATTTCGGCGGTCTATACACTTATGTGTTTTACTTTACCTTATGTAACCATTTCGCGGTCTATACACTTATGAGTTTACTTTACCTGTTGTACCATTTCGGGTCTATACACTTGTTGGGTTTACTTTAACTTGTGTAACATTTCGCGGGTCTATTTACTACTTATGTTTATTTATTGTGTAACATTTCGCGGTCTATAACACTTTATGTGTGTTACTTTACTTTGTAACCATTTCGCGGTCTATACACTTATGTGTTTACTTTACTTGTGTAACCATTTCGCGGTCTATACACTTATGTGTTTACTTTACTTGTGTAACCATTTCGCGGTCTATACACTTATGTGTTTACTTTACTTGTGTAACCATTTCGCGGTCTATACACTTATGTGTTTATTTACTTGTATAACCATTTCGCGGGTCTATACACTTATGTTGTTACTTTACTTGTGTAAACCATTTCGCGGTCTATACACTTATGTGTTTACCTTTACTTTTGTATAACCTTTCGCGGTCTATACACTTATGTGTTTACTTTACTTGTGTAACCATTTCGCGGTCTATACACTTATGAGTTTACTTTACTTGTGTAACCATTTCGCGGTCTATACACTTATGTGTTTACTTTACTTGTGTAACCATTTCGCGGTCTATACACTTATGTGTTTAATTTACTTGTTATAACCATTTCGCGGTCTATACACTTATGTGTTTAATTTACTTGTGTAACCATTTCGTGGTCTATACACATTTGGGTTAACTTTACTTGTGTAACCATTTCGCGGTCTATATACTTATGTGTTTACTTATGTAACCATTTCGCGGTCTATACACTTATGTGTTTACTTTACTT
>SAYR01018966.1:0-11799 GCA_004382745.1 Argopecten irradians irradians | reverse complement strand
CTCCAGGTCAGTAATCAGTACAGGTCAAGTAATAGGTACAGGTCAGTAATCAGTACAGGGTCAGTAATCAGTACAGGTCAGTAATCAGTTACAGGTCTAGTAATCAGTTACAGCGTCAGTTATCAGTACAGGCAGTAATCAGTACAGGTCAGTAATAGTACAAATCAGTAATCAGTACAGGTCAGTAATCAGTACAGGTCAGTAATAGGTACAGGTCGAGTAATCAGTACAGGTCAGTAATCAGATACAGGTGCCAGTAATCAGTACAGGTCAGTATCAGTACAGGTCAGTAATAGGACAGTCAGGGTCAGTAATAGGTACTGGTCAGTAATCAGTACAGGTCAGTAGATAGGTACAGGTCAAGTAAGGTTTATCAGGGGCAGTAAATAGGTACAGGTCAGTAATCAGTACAGTCAGTAATCAGTACAGGTCAGTAATCAGTAAAGGTCAGTAATAGGTACAGGTCAGTAATCAGTACAGGTCAGTAATAGGTACAGGTCAGTAATCAGTTACAGGTCAGTAATAGGTACAGGTCAGTAATAGGTACAGGTCAGTAATAGGTACAGGTCAGTAATAGTTACAGGTCAGTAATAGGTACAGGTCAGTAATCAGTACAGGTCAGTAATAGGTACAGGTCAGTAATAGGTACAAGTCAGTAATAGGTACAGGTCAGTAATCAGTTCAGGTCAGTAATCAGTACAGGTCAGTAATCAGTACAGGTCAGTAATAGGTACAGGTCAGTAATCAGTACAGGTCAGTAATAGGTACAGGTCAGTAATCAGTACAGTTCAGTAATCAATACAGGTCATGATCAATAATCCGTACAGTTCAGTAATCCGTACAGGTCAGTAATCAGTACAGTTCAGTAGTCAGTACAGTTCAGTAATCAGTACAGGTCAGTAATGAGTACAGTTCAGAAATCAGTACAGTTCAGAAATCAGTACAGTTCAGTAATCAGTACAGGTCAGTAATCAGTACAGTTCAGAAATCAGTACAGTTCAGAAATCAGTACAGTTCAGTAATCAATACAGGTCAGTAATCAGTACAGTTCAGAAATCAGTACAGTTCAGTAATCAATACAGGTCAGTAATCAGTACAGGTCAGTAATCAGTACAGGTCAGTAATAGGTACAGGTCAGTAATCAGTACAGTTCTGTAATCAGTACAGGTCAGTAATTAGTACAGTTTAGTAATCAGTACATGTTAGTAATCAGTACAGGTGAGTAATCAGTACAGGTCAGTAATCAGTACAGGTCAGTAATCAGTACAGGTCAGTAATCAGTACAGTGTCAGTAATCAGTACAGGTCAGTAATCAGTACAGGTCAGTAATCAGTACAGTCAGTAATCAAGTACAGGTCAGTAATCAGTACAGGTCAGTAATAGTACAGGTCAGTAATCAGTACAGGTCAGTAATCAGTTACAGGTCAGTAATCAGTACAGGTCAGTAATAGGTACAAATCAGTAATCAGTACAGGTCAGTAATCAGTACAGGTCAGTAATCAGTACAGGTCAGTAATCAGTACAGGTCAGTAATCAGTACAGGTCAGTAATCAGTACAGGTCAGTAATCAGTACAGGTCAGTAATCAGTTACAGGTCAGTAATAGGCAGTTCAGTAATAGGTACTGGTCAGTAATCAGTACAGGTCAGTAATAGGTACAGGTCAGTAATAGGTACAGGTCAGTAATAGGTACAGGTCAGTAATAGGTACAGGTCAGAAATAGGTACAGGTCAGTAATAGGTACAGGTCAGTAATCAGTACAGGTCAGTAATTCAGTACAGGTCAGTATTACAGTAGTATAGGTACAGCGTCAGTAATCAGTACGGTCAGTAAGTAGGTACAGAGTCCAGTAATCAGTACAGGTCCAGTAATAGGTACAGGTCAGTAGATAGGTACAGACCTGTACCTATTACTGACCTGTACCTATTACTTATTTGTACTGATTACTGAAATCATGCGAGGGTTTCTGACGATGAAATAAAGAGGGATAAGTAAATGAAATCATGCGAGGGTTTCTGACGATGGAATGCGAGTGTTTGAGATTGTGGAATAAAGAGGGATTTGTGAATGAAATCATGCGAGTGTTTCTGACGATGGAATAAAGAGGGATCGGTGAATGAAATCATGCGAGGGTTTCTGACGATGGAGTAAAGAAGGATCGGTGAATGAAATCATGCGAGTGTTTCTGACGGTGGAATAAAGAAGGATCGATGAATGAAATCATGCGAGTGTTTCTGCAGTAAAATAAAGAAGGATCGGTGAATGAAATCATGCGAGTGTTTCTGACGGTGGAATAAAGAAGGATCGGTGAATGAAATCATGCGAGGGTTTCTGACGGTGGAGTAAAGAAGGATCGGTGAATGAATTCATGGGAGTGTTTCTGACGGTGGAATAAAGAAAGATCGGTGAATGAAATCATGCGAGTGTTTCTGATGGTGGAATAAAGAAGGATCGATGAATGAAATCATGTGAGTGTTTCTGCAGTAAAATAAAGAAGGATCGGTGAATGAAATCATGCGAGGGTTTCTGACGGTGGAGTAAAGAAGGATCGGTGAATGAAATCATGCGAGTGTTTCTGACGGTTGAATAAAGAGGGATTAGTGAATGAAATCATGCGAGTGTTTCTGCATTGGAATAAAGAAGGATCGATGAATGAAATCATGCGAGTGTTTTTGACGGTGGAATAAAGAAGGATTGGTGAATGAAATCATGCGAGAGTTTCTGACAGTGGAGAAAAGAAGGATCGGTGAATGAAATCATGCGAGTGTTTCTGACGGTTGAATAAAGAGGGTTAAGTAAATGAAATCATGCGAGGGTTTCTGACGATGGAATAAAGAAGGATCGGTGAATTAAATCATGCGAGGGTTTCTGACGGTGGAATAAAGAAGGATCGGTGAATGAAATCATGCGAGGGTTTCTTACGGTTGACTAAAGAGGGATTAGTGAATGAAATCATGCGAGTGTTTCTGACAGTGGAATAAAGAGGGTTCAGTAAATGAAATCATGCGAGGGTTTCTGACGATGGGATGAAGAGGGAGAAATAAATGAAATCATGCGAAGGTTTCTGACGATGGAATAAAGAAGGATCGGTGAAGGAAATCATGCGAGTGTTTCTGACGGTTGAATAAAGAGGGATTAGTAAATAAAATCATGCGAGGGTTTCTGACGATGGAATAAAGAAGGATCGGCGAAGGAAATCATGCGAGTGTTTCTGACGGTGGAACAAAGAAGGATCGGTGAATGAAATCATGCGAGTGATTCTGACGGTGGAATAAAGAGGAATAAGTAAATGAAATCATGCGAGGGTTTCTGACGATGGAATAAAGAGGGATCATTGAATGAAATCATGCGAGTGTTTCTGCCGTTTGAACAAAGAAGGATCGGTGAAGGAAATCATGCGAGGGTTTCTGACGATGGAATAAAGAGGGATTATTGAATGAAATCATGCAAGGGTTTCTGACGATGGAATAAAGAGGGATCGGCGAAGGAAATTATGGAAGAGTTTCTGACGGTTGAATAAAGAGTGATTAGTAAATGAAATCAAGCGAGGGTTACTGACGGTTGAATAAAGAGGAATTAGTGAATGGAATCATGCGAGGGTTTCTGACGACGGAATAAAGAAGGATCGGTGAATGAAATCATGCGAGGGTTTCTGACGATGGAATAAAGAGGGGTCATTGAATGAAATCATGCGAGGGTTTCTGACGGTGGAGTAAAGAAGGATCGGCGAAGGAAATCATGCGAGGGTTTCTGACGGTGGAATAAAGAAGGATCGGTGAAAAAAATCATGCGAGTGTTTCTGACGGTGGAATAAAGAAGGATCGGTGAATGAAATCATGCGAGGGTTTCTGACGGTGGAATAAAGAAGGATCGGTGAAGAAAATCATGCGAAGGTTTCTGACGAAGGAATAAAGAGGGATCATCGAATGAAATCATGCAAGGGTTTCTGACGATGGAATAAAGAGGGATTAGTAAATGAAATCATGCGAGGGTTTCTGACGATGGAACAAAGAAGGATCGGTGAAGGAAATCATGCGAGGGTTTCCGACGGTGGAATAAAGAGGGATAAGTAAATGAAATCATGCGAGAGTTTCTGACGATGGAATAAAGAGGGATTATTGAATGAAATCATGCAAGGGTTTCTGACGATGGATAAAGAGGTATCGGCGAAGGAAATTATGGGAGTGTTTCTGACGGTTGAATAAAGAGGGATTACTAAATGAAATCAAGCGAGGGTTACTGACGATGGAATAAAGAGGGATTTGTGAATGAAATCATGCGAGGATTTCTGACTGTGGAATAAAGAGGGATTTGTGAATGAAATCATGCGAGTGTTTCTGACGATGGAATAAAGAGGGATTTGTGAATGAAATCATGCGAGGGTTTCTGACTGTGGAATAAAGAGGGATTAGTGAATGAAATCATGTCAGGGTTTCTGACTGTGGAATAAAGAAGGATCGGTGAATTAAATCATACGAGGGTTTCTGACAGTGGAATAAAGAAGGATCGGTGAATTATATCAAGCGAGGGTTTCTGACGGTGGAATAAAATGGGATCAGTGAATGAAATCATGCGAGGGTTTCTGACAGTAGAATAAAGAAGGATCGGTGAATTAAATCATGCGAGGGTTTCTGACGGTGGAATAAAATGGGATCAGTGAATGAAATCATGCGAGGGTTTCTACCAATGTAAAGAATTACTAGAAAATAATTCGACATTTTACGAAACCACGATAGGGCAAATGAAAGTGTAATGAAGGATTTATTCACGTATTAAATTTCTCTAACTTGGTGTGTCGAAAGATATTAACTTCTACTTGCGACTTTTATTTTCCGCTATAAAAGTTTGAATGGGTCTGTGAGGAGGTATAAACTGTCAGACATCAGTACAGCAGTCCATTTTAGTACCACGCCAAGCTTCAAATGATCGTCCTTCTCCTCTCAGTCTGGCCATTTTAATTCCTCACGGACGTAATACACAAGTTAATGTTATTTATTAATAAAGTAAAACATTCCATTTTAATCATCTCACAAAAGCATCATCGGTGACATATTCTACTCTTTATACTCAGTACAGACAGTAATGGCTGTCGTAATAGATTTATCAAAAAATCAAAATGACCTCACAGAAAGAAAGACTACTGAAAAGTTTCTGGAAAACACCAACCATATGTTGAAACTCCATTGAATCAGATTAGTTCAGAATGCAATCAATTGACAATAATAGAACATTGAGCACATCAACAAATGATTTCATTTCGATTCTCAACTATGGTAAGAACTACTGTTTCCAAAATATGTACTGAGCACAGTTAGTCTCAGAAAAAATGACTTATCATATGTTGTTACTGTGTGTATGCCACGTGACTAGGTCTATTTATCATACGTTGTCACTGTGTGTATGCCACGTGACTAGGTCTATTTATCATATGTTGTCACTGTGTGTATGACACGTGACTAGGTCTATTTATCAGGTGTTGTCACTGTGTGTATGCCGCGTGACTAGGTCTATTTATCATATATTGTAACTGTGTGTATGCCACGTGACTAGGTCTATTTATCATATGTTGTAACTGTGTGTATGCCGCGTGACTAGGTCTATTTATCATATGTTGTCACTGTGTGTATGACACGTGACTAGGTCTATTTATCATGCGTTGTCACTGTGTGTATGACACGTGACTAGGTCTATTTATCCTGTGTTGTTACTGTGTGTATGCCACGTGACTAGGTCTATTTATCATACGTTGTCACTGTGTGTATGCCACGTGACTAGGTCTATTCATCATATGTTGTAACTGTTTGTATGCCACGTGACTAGGTCTATTTATCATATGTTGTAACTGTGTGTATGCCACGTGACTAGGTCTATTTATCATATGTTGTCATTGTGTGTATGCCACGTAACTAGGTCTATTTATCATATGTTGTAACTGTGTGTATGCCGCGTGACTAGGTCTATTTATCCTGTGTTGTTACTGTGTGTATGCCACGTGACTAGGTCTATTTATCATGCGTTGTCACTGTGTGTATGACACGTGACTAGGTCTATTTATCTATGTTGTTACTGTGTGTATGCCACGTGATTAGGCCTATTTATCATATACTGTCACTGTGTGTATGCCACGTGACTAGGCCTATTTATCATATACTGTCACTGTGTGTATGCCACGTGACTAGGTCTATTGTAGATAAGTTATCTGTGGGGTTAGGTTCTAGTGCATCTGGAGGTGATGGTAACCGGAATAATGTGCACATCCAGACAACAGATGGTATACTACAAATACCTTCACATAATCTACGTTACATGCTTTCATACTTTTGATTTATTGAACAATCCAACAACAAACACATCAGACTCGGATAGACGTTTATCGATAAAAGCTGAAATAGCCTAGAAATTAGAAATAATTTTTGACAACACAGCAGGACAATAAAACAAATTTTTCTTACGATCCATATAAAACCAATACTATAGCGATTTTATCTGTTTTATTTCAGTATACAGAACATAAAATACTTAACCATTACCCCAGTGCTGAGATACAACAGCAACACATTCTAATTGTAGTAACTGCCTTCATATTGAATGCTATATGTAAAAGATAAGGAGCTGATTTTAAGCCTTAGCGACGATTTTAGATTTGACAGTTTTTGTGTAATAATCTTGAAACTTTGACTCATCGCCAAAAATGAAATGCTTGTGCATTTGCGGCTTGTGTTTGTTGGCCGGTGGGTTTTTTCCATACACATCTGCCACTATCCTGAGTGTGTGAGAGGCCGCACCACAACACAGACCGACGTACGCTGTGCCGATAGCTTTAGCTTCCTCCGCGAAAGTCCTTATCTCGTCCCGAGAACTTAGGCACGTTAACAACTCTAACGGGAAGGCTGGCTTATCTGGAATGACAGACAAATCACCATTGATATAAGTCATGCTTACATACAGGAAATCAGGCAGTACCACCAATATCTCTTTACCATAATCAGGTAGCTATATATATAGTGTCGCCCATATCTCTTTACCGGTAATACCGGAAATCAGCAATACCACCGATATTTCTTAACCGAAAATCAGGCAGTACCACCTAAATCTCTTTACCAGAAATCAGGCAATACCGCCGATATCTCTTAACCAGAAATACCGGAAATCAGGCAGTACCGCCGATATCTCTTTACCAGAAATCAGGCAGTACCACCAATATCTCTTTACCGAAAATTAGGCAGTATCACCGATATCTCTTTACCGGAAATCAGGCAGTACCACAGATATCTCTTTACCGGAAATCAGGCAGTACCACAGATATATCTTTACCGGAAATCAGGCAGTACCACAGATATCTCTTTACCGGAAATCAGGCAGTACCACCGATCTTTATTGCTAAGATTAAATCTCAACTATTTACTAAGTATTAGACTTTAACTTTTACATAATATGTAAATGTTTATTGGTTTTGTTGATTGTTAGTTTAAACATATTTTATTGACATAAAATGACAAAAGGATAAGTCATTAAGTTTTTCCAACTTATAAGTGACTTCTCCTGAAATACAGAAAATATAAACATACATAAATGGATAGTCACGTGATTACATGGAACAAAATAGTATGAATTCACATAAAACACCAAGAACATTAAACTAGTAAGAGAGAGGGAGAAAGATAGGGATTAATCCCATTCATTGGGTTAAGAAATTTATTTGTACTATTAGTAGTCGTGTGATACTATTATAATATATAAAACAAGCGATGAAAAATGGAAAAAAAATCTTGACAACTTGTAATGATATAGGAAATAAGTAAGAGAGCGAAAGAGAGAGGGGGGAGAGATAGTGTGACAGAGAGATAGATAGAAAGAGAGAAAAAAAAGAGAGAAAGAGAGAGAGTCGATCAATCGAATCTACCCGTTCTTACCAGGAATTGCTGTACAGCTTTTGCAATTTTCATGTTATTAATTATTGAAATGTTAAGATCACCTTTGCATAGAATATCAATGTTAATGGCGCCTTCGTACCACGATAAATCAGTGTTGAGAATTGCTCGATGATTGGCATACAGAGGGCAAACAATAAAGAAGTGATAGCTATCCTCACAGGGATGTCCACTCTGACAATATGCAAAATCGGTAAGATTTGCTCTAAAAAGGTCATAATTTAGGGAACTTGCTCGGTTTCTTAGACGACAATGGAGGATATTGAGTTTTCTTGGTCCATATGTTGCAAAAGGAAAATTAAAGTTTGTATATGTTTTCAGGGATTTCATTATATTGAGTTTAAAAGAATCTATGGAAGGAGAAATTCTAAAGTTATTGTCTAAAACATTCCAAAGATAGAAATGATTGTTTTCAACTTAAATGTAATTCTTTATGTAATAACAATGCATTCGCAAATTGTTCTCAAATCAATTAAAGCGGATATACAGCGAGTATATTTTGCGCAAGAATACGAATGCGAGTGATTTCTTCACTCAAAAGTCTGTGCAGTTCAAATAACTAATAACTGTACAGTGATATACGATTTATTTATAAAGCCTAATAACGCTAATAACTGTACAGTGCTATACGATTTATTTATAAAGCCTAGTAACACTAATAACTGTATAGTGATATACGATTTATTTATAAAGCCTAGTAACGCTAATAACTACGGTGATATACGATTTATTTATAAAACCAAGTAACACTAATAACTGTACAGTGATATACGATTTATTTATAATGCCAAGTAACGCTAATAAATGTACAGTGATATACGATTTATTTATAAAGCCTAGTAACACTAATAACTGTACAGTGATATACGATTTATTTATAAAGCCTAATAATACTAATAACTATATAGTGATATACGATTTATTTATAAAGCCTAATAACACTAATAACTATATAGTGATATACGATTTATTTATAAAACCAAGTAACGCTAATAAATGTACAGTGATATACGATTTATTTATAAAGCCTAGTAACACTAATAATTGTACAGTGGTATACGAGTTATTTATAAAGCCTAGTAACGCTAACAACTGTACAGTGATATACGATTTATTTATAAAGCCTAGTAACACTAATAACTGTACAGTGGTATACGAGTTATTTATAAAGCCTAGTAACGCTAATAACTGTACAGTGATATACGATTTATTTATAAAGCCAAGTAACACTAATAACTGTACAGTGATATTATTTATAACGTGTAGTAACGCGAATAACTGTACAGTGATATACGATTTATTTATAAAACCAAGTAACGCTAATAACTGTACAGTGATATACGATTTATTTATAAAGTCTAGTAACACTAATAACTGTACAGTGATATACGATTTATTTATAAAGCCTAGTAACGCTAATAACTGTACAGTGATATACGATTTATTTATAAAGCCTAGTAACGCTAATAACTACAGTGATATACGATTTATTTATAAAGCCTAGTAACACTAATAACTGTACAGTGATATACGATTTATTTAATTAAAGCCTTAGTTAACACTAATAACTGTACAGGTGATATACGATTTATTTATAAAGCCTTAGTAACGCAATACACTGTACAGTTGACATACGATTATTATAAAGCCTCAGTAAAACGCTAATAACTGTACCAGTGATATACGATTTATTTATAAACCTAGTAACACTAATAACGTACAGTCGAGATATACGATTTATTTATAAAGTCTTAGTAAACTAATAACTACATGAAATACGATTTATTTAAAAGCCTTAGTAACGCTAATCAACTGTACAGTGATATACGCATTTATTTATAAAGCCAGTAACGCATTAAATACTTACAATGATATACGATATTTATAAAGCCTAGTAACGCTAATAACTGTACAGTGATATACGATTTATTTATAAAGCCCATAATAGTAAACGCTAATAACTGTACAGTGATATACGATTTATTTATGAAGCCATGTAACGCTAATAAATGTCAGTAATAAACGAATTTATTATAAAAGCCATAGTAACGCCTAATAACTGTACAGTGATATACGATTTATTTATAAAGTCAGTAACGCTGAAATAACTGCTACCAGTGATATACGATTTATTTATAAGTCGAGTAACACTAATAAACTCGTGCAGTGATATACGATTTATTTATAAAGCAGTAACGCTAATAACTTTACAGTGATATACGATTTATTTATTAAAGCCTAGTAACGCTAATAACTGTACAGTGATATACGAATTATTATAAAGCTCAAGTAACGGCTAATAACTGTTACAGTGATATACGATTTATTTATAAAGCCTAGTAACGCTCTAATAACTGTACAGTGATATACGATTTATTTATAAAAAGCAAGTAACACTAATAACTGTACAAGTGATATACGATTTATTTATAAAGCCATAGTAACGCTAATAACCTGTACAGTGATATACGATTATTTATAAAGCCAGTAACACTAATAACTGCTACAGGATATACGATTTATTTAATAACAGCTAGTAACGCTAATAACTGTACGTCCAGTATATACGATTTATTATAAAGCCTAGTAACACTAATTAACTGTACAGTGATATACGATTTATTTATAAAGCCAAGTAACACTAATAACTGCTACAGTGATATACGATTTATTTAAAAGCCTATAACGCTAATAACTGTACAGTGACATACGATTAATTATAAAGCCTAGTAACGCATAATAACTGTACAGTGATATACGATTTATTTATAAAGTCTAGTAAACGCTTAATAAACTGTACATGATATACATTTATCTTTTAAACGCTAGTAACCGCTAATTAACGTACAGTGGATATACCGATTAATTTATAAAGCCTAGTAACGCTAATAACTGTACAGTGATTATACGATTATTTATAAAGCCAAGTAAACGCTAATGACCAACGTACAGTGATATACGATTATTTTAAAGCCCTACGTACACCGCTAACTCTCACCATCTGCACAGTATACGATTTATTTATAAAGCCAAGTAACACTTAGAACTGTACAGTGATATACGATTTATTTATAAAGCCATATAACGCTAATAACTGTACAGTGACATACGATTAATTTATAAAGCCTAGTAACGCTAATAACTGTACAGTGACATACGATTTATTTTTAAAGCCTAGTAACGCTAATAACTACAGTGATATACGATTTATTTATAAAGTCAAGTAACACTAATAACTGTACAGTGATATACGACTTATTTATAAAGTCTAGTAACGCTAATAACTGTACAGTGATATACGATTTATTTATAAAGCCTAATAACACTAATAACTGTACAGTTATATACGATTAATTTATAAAGTCAAGTAACGCTAATAACTGTACAGTGATATACGGTTTATTTATAACGTCTAGTAACGCTAATAACTGTACAGTGATATACGATTTATTTATAACGTCTAGTAACACTAATAACTACGGTGATATACGATTTATTTATAAAGCCTAGTAACACTAATAACTGTACAGTGATATTATTTATAACGTGTAGTAACGCGAATAACTGTACAGTGATATACGATTTATTTATAAAGCCTAGTAACGCTTATAACTGTACAGTGATATACGATTTATTTATAAAGCCTAGTAACGCTAATAAATGTACAGTGATATACGATTTATTTATAAAGTCTAGTAACGCTAATAACTGTACAGTGATATACGATTTATTTTTAACGCCTAGTAACGCTAATAACTGTACAGTGATATACGATTTATTTATAAAGCCTAGTAACGCTAATAACTGTACAGTGATATACGATTTATTTATAAATTCTAGTAACACTAATAACTGTACAGTGATATACG
>SAYR01018939.1:0-12581 GCA_004382745.1 Argopecten irradians irradians | reverse complement strand
GCATTTTGGACTATTTTCTCAGTTTCAAAACTGGTATTCAAGATAAAGAAATAGACATTTAAAAAGTAGTGTGAGATGTGATTTTAAAATATCACCCTTCGACAAGTTAATGTATGGTTTATATAATCAAAGGGTTTATAAGCTATTTACGTCCTCGACTTTAATATGGCAACCTTCACTGTAGTTTGATAGCGATTTTGGCAACAAACCATATAGTAGCCTGCGATTGATTGCGATTGGTACTCATCCAGGCATTTCCTCTGCGAGTAACTTCAACGCCCTATTACGTTTGATTGTTTCCCCTATACATGCCATTATTAAAAACCCAGTTCTGAATCCTTTTGGTAATTCATCAGTTATACTATTAGAATTGTATAAATAGTAAACATCGAATGAAAGTTTTGGTGTTTAGAGGTGGATTATAGTGAGTTTAAAGAATAGAAATACCAATACTTATCAATATCATACGGTTGCAATACAATATTGTAATCTAAACAAACCTACAAATCTGGGTTTTTTTTAATCGCTAGCTTCGGCGATCGCTATTTCGCCGGAACTCAATACACACGTCCGACCACGGTCCTTGAAAGCAACATAACGTGTTTGACCTGGGCGCTTTGAATAATTTTTCAGACAGTTTTCCAAAAAGATTACTGAAGAAAAAAATAGTTGTCTTATACTTCATCGCAGTCATGACACATATATTTTAAACCATTTATAGCAAAGTCAATACTGATACAATGAATGTTTCGGTTTTGAATAGCACTAAAACCAATAAAAAATTAAAATGCCTTTTCAAATAATTTAATGAATATTATACGTGTATACAAAAATCATAATAATGATCTTCTATGTATCGCTTTTGGAGGATGTAAGACACTTGCCGCTCTATCACTAATTTTCAAAGTGAGCGACCTTGACATCACGAAAACACAGAGGTTTGAGATAATTTACAATTTATAGCATTACGTAATGCATTTTCACGAAATGTCCTCTGATGTGTGTGTTACACCATAGATAAACGGCAATGCATGTGTCCCGCAATGAAGCATAATATCTTTTCATTTTTCAGTCAGCCAATTGAGATTAAAGCGTTATTACCTATACAATCCAATTGAGGAGCATTTTTGTGTCATTTTTGTTTTGGAAACGAGGCTGCTTCCTCTTAGGGACGAAACTTTGTTGTTTTAGGATGATTTTGAACGACAAATGATGCGATCTTTCCAACGGTGTATGCAACCGTTTTTTCTGAGACTGAATATCCGCTGAGACGCGAAAGCCTTTAAATCAACATTGGTGGGGGAGATTTTTTGTCTGCGCGACTTTCCCCTTTTGCTTCTTAAGTACTACACGATGAATTATCGCATGTAGTAATATAGAGTTTTACAGAGTTTTGATCGTACATCCTTAGAACCTAATGACCATCTAAAAATGGTCTGATGATCACTTCTGGAATTGGTGGGCTTTTTTGTTTAACCGGATCGGCTTAAGTGATCACTTTTCTTGTTTCGTACTTTCTCGATCTTGGACTATCAAGTGTCCACAAAGTACAGAACGTACATGTACACTGTAAAGATTTCTAAAAAAATCAGAATTCATCAATCAAAAACTTATTTTTTTCATTTTTGAACCCTTTGTTAGAGCATAATTTCAAGCTAATGAGCACAGAGGGGGTCCTTAATTTTAGCAATGTAAAACTTAGTTATATTAGATATGGTGTTATCTAATCAACAAAGGATGTCGTATATTTCGAATGACTATAGTAATCAAAAAGAAAAGGCGTTTGTCAAAGAAGAACGTGCATCCCACTGAAGAATCACGTTTGTGGAATGATAGTTACACAAAGGAAATAATGTTGAACCCGTTCACTGGACCATGTTATTTCTCCAATGAGGAATAGTGCAAAATAGGAAGGTATTTCAATATAATATAATATGCTATATTTTAAATATGTAATAAATATAATGCGTTTTATAATAAACATATATAGCAGTTTTGGCACATTCCATCGTTGTTCTATTATATATCCACTTTGTTGTGATAGTCAACGATCTTGATCAATGAAGCCCGACTTCTTCAATCATTTCCCATCCATATGGCTCAGGATAGAATTTGAACTATTGAAGTAATTGTCACCCATAAACTCGGTCACCAATTGTCCTGAATAACTTGAGATGCTCATGTATAATAGATTATATCGGAAATTAAATATTTAAAAAAACAACATCAAACTAACTATTTTCTTAGCATACATATATATAATAAATTGGTTTATGAAGCGGGCAGAGTTCGATTCGGCCTAAAATCATCGCTTAAACTCCTGTGAATGATGGGAATCCAGCATATTTACGTTCAATGTAAGGCAAGCACTTTATTTTATCAGGTCGTGTATGTCGATTAGATTTTTGCATATTCCCGTGTTTTAAATTTCATGCGTAGAAGCTGAGCTTTGAGTTAATGCCAATAATTTGTAAAGTATTAGTATTTTAGGGTTCATTTTTGCTATTTTGTTACATTTTAGGCTTAAAAGTAATTAATGAAAATATTCGATTAAATCTTTTAGAATAACGCCTAGATATTTTGGAATTGACTTGACTAAAGATTTGGGTGTTTAAAGGCTTCAAACACTAACAAACCTTAAATGTTGATCAGTCAGGATTAGAGGTCTAATGACAAAACAGAAAACAATGACTGTAAATACTTGCTAAGAATGAATGAGAGCTTGAGATATAAAATACTCGAATCCGAATTTTAATGATATAAAGAAATTCAATACAAGAACAATTTCCTATAACATTTAATTATTAGGACAATAACAAGTAGAGCGAGGTATATGTAATCCTACTTATGATATATTAGTTGTTTAAAACTGGTAGTCAAATTGAAAGTAAATTAAAAACTCCATTTCCCGGGAGGTCTATATAACTATATATAAACTACTGTTTTTGCAGAAGAAACGTCTAGAATAGAGGTTGTGAAAGATACTGAAGCCGCCATCAGGCAACTCGTTTAGTCAACGTGAATGTATCATCCTATTCATGACGTACTACGCAAATTTTCATGACAGTCAAATGTAAATTCTACAGTGGACGGTCAATTTCGTACTAAGCAGTAATATTCATTTTGCGAGAGTCTTGTTGACACCGGATAACACAGAAGAATAAAAATATTCTGGGTAAGTTCGTAATACAATGCAGCTACAGAATTTGATGTATGCATGTTAAATGATTCTTCAGATCTACCAACATCCTATATTATGGGGGGTGCGAACAAGAGTGCCGAGATAATCCCTTACCTTACATGTATGTGTTATGACGGAGAAAGGTATTGTGCTGTCAAAGAAGATTAAGCCCAAATTGTTTTGTGTTTCTTTTTTAAGATTCGAGAACTTTTGATACACTATATAAAAGATTTTAAAAACAATAAAACTTATATATACATCAAATCTTAAAAACATTAAACAGAACATAATTTAAACAACGGGTAATAATGTCCTTTAAAAGTGGTTATTTGGAGTCTTGAGCACAATAAAGTACAATGCAAAGCATAAAAATCACCGGCAAGGAACGGCTATCACAGGCTGTCCATACGAATTTTTCTATGGCTGTGACCAACAACTTTTATAACTTACCACAGTGTTTAACATTTCATAGAACTCGCTAGGTAATAACAGTAATCGTGATACAATTTTGCACAATGTATATTTGAGTTTCTGTGTAGTTGGAACCATTCATCTAATCGATTTATTTAACAACTTACGTTATATTCCTAAGCCAGTAAGGTGCCCTATCTATTTATTTATGTTTTGAATATGTGCTCAAATGCGCTATCACTCGTTTCGAAGCAGACGTTTTTTTTAATGTGGTTTTCCCACTACTCACAGTCAATAATCACCTTTTTATAAAGTCATAACGCTGTGGGTAATTGCACATATAAACAGTCTACAGTACTGTACTGGAACAGTCGATAATCAAGATGTGAATTGTATAGATGTTTAGTTGAGCTATTACAATTCGTTTCAAAGAGACAAGTGGCATTTGTCGTGTGTCGTCGGTAACCTCGGAAGTTCCACCATATATTCACAATGTATGGTAGGACCATTATCACCAATCACGTAATAACTAAGCGAAAGATCAGGCAAACTTTGACCAATCAATCTAGACAATCTTTATCCACATTATAGATTTTTTGGGACTTTTATACATATAATTGCAATAATACAAATTTTTCTTTGCGAATTTTTATATAAAATAACATAAATTCTTTTGCAATTTGCCGGATTAAACCAAGTAATCTGGACTTAGCCGTATTCCGTCCACCAAAGGGACATGTACTATCTTAATAAGGTTTTTGGTTAGACAAAGAAATATAACATATCCGGCTTCCAATGCTTTTATAACAAAGTTACCAAATACATATTTATACCAATAAATACAGAGCACGTCTTAGTATTAACACGCTTGGATTATTTCACCATTCATACATTTTGTTTAAAATGAGTTCTAGTGCGCTCTTTCGTTTTATAATATTACATGTGCCTCATGTTATAGTTTTTTTCTGTTAGCATCTGTGGAAACAAGGTTAAATAAACTTAACCTTTTATCAAATCAGCATGTTAACTTCTATTATATTTGTCTACAGAAGCTTCATAAAATTATTGGTTTTCTTGCTGTTTTTTATCTGTTAAACTGAAAAATGGGCTCAACGATTGGCAATATCCTTATGTTCAGAAATAATATTTCCCAGCCCAATGATTTTACACGTTGACCAATTCACATCTATCAAATATCATTCAAGTCTGGTAGCTATGAAAGCCATCTAAGCATGAACATAAGTCAGACAATAAACCAACGTGGCGCAATCAAAACATACCAATCGCCGACAAGTAGAGACCACCTAAGGAACTGCTGATATTCTGGTCAACAACTCGCGAGGTCACCACAAAAAGGGCGAAGCTCGAAATCCTCCCCTACGGTGACAATAATCCTCGAATATGGCAAGCAATGACGGTCTTTGCATAGTCTCAGATACGTGGTAGGTCCCTACACCAAAGTAGAAATGTATACTAAATTGCGGTATCATTTCGACTCATGTGTTTCAACTTCGCCATGCGAAGAGGCGACAAATCAGCCTTTCTGTCATTCGTCATGGTATATTGTCGTGATTTTTGTTACATGCAAACTGTCGCTGCTTCGGTATTTAGCACACTGTCACATACTTTGTGACAGGGCGCATTTATTGCCATTCGAAGAAGAATCGAATATAACTGTCTCCTTGTTTTTTCTCGTCGTATTGTGACATGCGTGTAGTATTCCAAATTTTAAGGTATGTATTCGTATTTGTGTAAGTGGTTTCAGATCATATGGCACGCAAGATGACTAATATAAAGATTTACTTACAGTGTGCAATGTGACAGAGGGACAAAATTAACCTTAATGAACAGCGAGAGAAGGTGAAAACGCGAAGAACGACAAGGCAAAAATGCACAAGCGGATAAAGCAACCCCTGATGCACATGTTGAAATCTTGAAATATTGCCATCACATTACTTTCGTCTCTACTCTTGCAAGCAACAAAGAGGCGAAAAGAGCTGATATTTGAGTATCTGATAAATATCTAAAAGTAACGGTTATACCTCTACCATATTGATCCCATGTCCGATACATATCTGGGTGGCCTTGCTATTCTGTACCGTAGACATTTTGACGAACTAAAGGCTCTATCAGATACAATAGCCCATGTCGCAAACATGTTTCCACCGTAGGACAATATGTTTCATGTTATCGATTGGACGTCATCAAGCGAAATGGAGGAAACCTTCATGATCAACATTGCGATCAGAAGGTAAATTTCGTGAAAAATGTCACTCCTGAGATATTAATAACTACTACCAGTAATTAATTGAAAGAAATTTCTCTTTTTTTTTCAATTCGTGAGATGTTAACTTGAAAAACGAAAATGCAAAAGTTTAGAAAGAAAATACGGGGATTGTTTTCGGCCAATTTGATACATTTTAAGCTTTAATCATTCATTTTGCTCACCTCTGCCACTAGCAGTACAGCATATCAATACGATTCCCTCATGTGCTGCTCGTGCAAACTCGGCGTGAAGACTTTCATAAAGTGACTTGGCTGTGGGTGGATTCTACAGCGTTTCCTGACCTCTGGCCTTTGGATCTCAATTTAGACGACATGTTTGTTCTCATATTCTTTACGCCCTCACAGGTTCGGAGAGCTGGAGACGATGAATGTGGTGTTTTACAATGAAAATGTGGGAAAAAAATCAGTAAAATATTATGACAAATGAATTTCAGTAATAACTATTTTTGGTCTAGGAGAATTGTGTATACTTTCCGTTTAGTTCTCTATGGATGAGGAACACGAAATAATTAAAAAAAAAATTACTCATCAAGAACCTAATTTTTGACTTCTGATTATAAAACACGACGAAATGAAATAAGATATGATGTTTCTGAGATTTTCATCTATTAGCAATTAACTATATACATGGTCATGTGGGAGTTCGAGATATCTTAGTTATATGCGTTATCAGTGGAGAAGACTAACTGATGAGGTATTCCTTTGTTTGTTTGTTTGCTTGTACGTCTTATCAACAAGCCAAAGGTCTACATACAGAGACGGCCTCCTTATGTATTTTGGCTAAGCGTGATATGGCTAGAGTTAGGTTGGTGCAGTGTTATTGGGAGACTACGGTATGTTTGTAGTGATGGCCTTGACAAGTGTAATGCCTTGCCCGTTTTATAGTGCTATATTCAGCTGAAGACATGCCGCGGACGGCACCGAAGCAACAGCAACTAACTATCCCCTTTTGTAACTTCATTGTCCAAACGTTGATTTCTTAAAGGGTGGCCATTCCTGTTGGCCGTCCGGTTTTCCTTGTAATTAAAATGTAACACGCACATCAGATTTTTTTTTTTTTTTTTTTTTTTTACATTTGTCAAACAATCTACATATCTTTGTTTGTTTATTTGTTTGGTTACAGCTGACAATGTAAGTTAAAACGTATTTTTGTGATTTGAATAAAATAAGTAAACTTGAATTTCAAGAATCGTTTATGAGCATACACCTGTCGAGGTCAGACATTTTCGTTTTCCTCTCAACCTGTATTCCGGCGCGCTCACCGATCCCTATACAATGTATATAGCGCGTGAATCGATACACGTGCACTCAGTCTATACATATACACCTAGCATTTGTCTGCAATCTACGTATCTTTGTTTGTTATCTTTTTTCTTCTTTTTTTTTTTTTTTTTTGTTTGTTTGTTAAATGTACGTCCTATTAACAGCCAGGGTCATGTAAGGACGGCCTCCCATGTATGCGGCGTGTAGCGTGTATGTAGTGCACAGTGTGCGTGGGAGGTATATTCGTGTAGCGTCTTTTTGTATTTCATATGAGAATGGGAAAATGCGATAAAGTCATTTGATACTAAGATATTACATTTCGTGATGCAAGCCGATTTGTTTTATGTGCATATACATAAAAAAAATAACATTGAGCGTTCGCGGAGAAAGAAATAGTTTATGTCAAAAATAATCTCTAACAGATATATTAATACAAGAAAGGCATTGGTCAAAGAACGCCACCCTGGAAAATGCAGCGTTTGGGTAAAGAAATATGCAAAGGAATATCATTTCTTTCATAATTACACGTGTAATACTGGTTGGTCTAGGGCAATTCACTCATGTCGCCTGAGGCTGTATTGCATGGCTACCCATGCAATAAAGCTTCGCGACGAAATCTCTATTTCCTCGGTAACATTTTAACATTTTTTCTCCATAAAATTGACTGGTGTTACTATAAAGGATGCAAGCAACGAAATTTATGTTGAAAATATCACGTTATATTTCATGTATGGGAAATTGACTTCTAGCCGTGGATTTCTTCGAATTTATTTCAAAATGGCGGGATATTAATAGTTGTAAAATTGCCAATAAAACAGTCGAGTATTGAAGAAAATTACTCTTTTCATAAGTGAATATGAAGGATAGGGGATATTCTTAACCCTCGGGAATCGACAAAATGTTGCCAAAACCCTCGGCAAGCCTTGGGTTTTACAACATTTTGTGACCCTCGGGTAGAATATCTCTATCCTTCATATCCACATATGAAAGGTCTTATAATCTAAACTATTCAGGGAACAACATTGTTAACATGGACTGTATAAATAACATAGTCGAATGAACCAAATACCGAAAAATGGCACTGAACACAGAAAAAATATAAGCACCTGAATATTGGTAACCTAACACAAAATCCTATTTACTTATTTCCACCAAATACAAAGGTATCCACGGAAAAAGACTAGTGACATTTGACAAGCACTTAAAATTTCAGCTAGCATGTTTTATACACCTACAAGTCAATCGGTTAAAAAGGCATATAGCTTTCTAGGACTTATTCTCAGAATTCTAATGTAACTGAACATAACAATGTTTTTTATCACTATACACAGAGTACATATTACGCCTAATTTTTGTGGTATCCAAACATTAGAGGAAGACAAAAATATCTAATGAAATGTGACAGAGGGCATATACCCATACAAGAACCATACCGCGAAAGGCCTTTTCAATATGGTTACCAACATTTAAACGTAAACGAGGTTGTATAAAAATATCAAAACATTAAACGAGCATGCTCGAAACTAGATAAGAACAAGCTATTTACATGGTCAGTCACTAGAACCAGAGGCAGCACTATGTAAGTATATAAGAAAATAGAGCAGGACTTCAGTAACACATGAAGTGGTGAATCTGTGAAGTCCCAACTTTGAATGTCTGTACTTGCAAAGGGATGATTCCCTGGACTATCTTCATAGTAAACCTGAAGGTAGCTCAGTTGTACAAATCTGGACCAATCAGGGCCTACAAAATTTCCTTTGAGACTATTAAGAGAAAGCGACGTCCAACATCATGGCCAACCACAGTGTACCGTTATACGGCTCTTTTTGATGTACATCGAAACGACTAAATTTCCTGTTCTGTTCTGTTGCTTCAATTTTTCCATGAGATAGTCCAGGGGTGTAGAGGTCGTAAGTGATCGGAACCCTGAATTATCGGGATGCTATATACATTGTACATGTTCATGTAAGATTGAAATCAAGAAAGCTCGAGAGGTAGATAATCTACATTGTACACATTGTGTGTATTGCAATGTAGCGTATCTAAATTGTACATGTAGAGATGAATATTATGAGTGCCAGTAGTGTAACCGTACAACATATATTTACCTTTATCGGTAGCAAACCGCCTTGTTATTCGAGATATCGGCGGAGTAATGTATCTGATCAAACGTGTTGGCAACATACCGTCCAACGGTCAAGTGAAAGTAAACCGTAATGAAAAAAAAACACTAATAAAGAAATCGGATAAGAGCCGGATTCTTAAAGAAAATTATCGGATAACGACAACTTTAATTTGGCAACTAAATATGAATATGTCTTTCTTAACCTAATAATCATGTTTGAATCCCATGAAATTAATTAAAACGGATTTGCTTAAGAATCGAATAAAGAAAGTTATGAATTAAATGTCGGAGGATTACGTTACCCTCTACTGGGCCTCAAATTATAAATACCGAAATCACCGGAATGTGACGAGTTGTAGACATCAACGAAGATTGTTTTAAATTTTTTAAGATTTGGCTTTTTCGGCAGAATTGACGAGTTTTAATATTTTCAAGATATACTATAATTTTTCTTAATGAGTATCTCGAATAAAATAAATTTAGCTAAATGATATAATGAAAAAAAAAGATGAACGAAGATCTCGTAGCCTTTCGAGAAAGAAACGAGACAACGCGAGAATAAACAACAAGCATGGCAGACACTACGGCTACACTCACTGTCGGTGGGGACAGAACTACGGGCAGTCCGTCCGTTCACAGAATGGTTGGTAATTTAGAATATGTAATTTATGTTCTAATCTAGCTTAAAAAATCATTGACTGAGTATAAAGATCGAAGTCTTTGGGTTTACAGAAGCCGGCAACTCACGGGCATAGAACAAGCATGACTCGCACATGGTCTCGAATGTTCGGGCATGTTCTCCGGTAACCAAAGGGATATTTTGCAAAACTCAAGTCGATAATTTACTGTTTTGAATTCATATATATTGTTTGGGGAGAAGGGTTCGGTTTTTAAGAAGACATATAGACAACGAAAGCAAACCATTGTTTTAGGTTGAATTTTTATTTTAATTAAAACAAATACACGGAAATCCCTTCTTAGCCTCTCAATCGTAAACATGTTTTGTGACACTCAGCAAGTCCTCACATAAATGGTCCTGTCCAGCTCTAGAATATATCAAGACAATGTCGTCCATTTTCTGAAAGCATCAATATTCATTTTCGCTCGTAAAATCACGGACCATTTTCAAATACTTCCCGAAGTGAGAGAGAGCGCATGCGCGAGAAGAAAGACGTCTTTTTCACGGACCTCCACAGCCAACTGGAAAAAAAGAACAAGGGAACTGTCTATCATCCCCAACACCAAGTAACTGTATACCACGCTTTTGTATTTACATCTGTGCTTATATACGAAATACATCATGTTATAAGTCCCTCATAATAGCTGGTACTGCCCCATTCGGCCCTGTATAAACTACTCTAGCCGCCATCTTGAACCAATGTAAACAATGACCACCTGGATTCAACAATGAGACCGAACTTGTCAATAACCATAACGGTGACTGCCATATTCACCCTAGTACTGCTATGTAAGTACTATCCATACAATGTACCGAACTACCAACAATCATGTGTGAATTTCATGTTCTCGAAATTTACGATACGGAACTCACGCCTCCATCGAAGTGCGTTCTTCCTACCACCGAAAAACGACACCATGTTATTACTCATCACTCTGCTAATGAGCGGTGATATACAGATGAACCCCGGCCCCCGTACCACCTTGAAACATATATATCCATGTGGCATATGTGAACATCCAGTCACATGGACCTGTGCTGGAGTAGCATGTGATGATTGTGAGATATGGTACCATAAAACCTGCATCGACATGTGTACAAATGATTTCGAAGTGTTAAATCGCTCCAACGTAAGTTGGCTTTGTTGTAAATGCGATAGTATGAACTGTAATTCATTCATATTCCATAGCTATGAACTTGAAACATCCAACTATTATACACCTATTGCGGATACAACGATCGATTCGCTAACATCAGCATTCAGTCCACTTAAAACAAGTAGTCCGGGGAATCCCATGTCATTTAACACCAGGCAAAGTAAATCCCGAATATCCAGCTACTCAACATCATCGTCCCGGACCAGATCGATATACAACCTCCCAACAAAACAAAACCTACGTATTCTCACGATCAACTGTCGTAGTATATTAAATAAGAGGTCAGAATTTGCTGCCATGATCGACTACGTGAAACCAGACATCATATGTGCCACCGAATCATGGTTACATGGGGTTAAACCAGGGACACCCCCAACAACATCCCATATAAGATCTAGTGAAGTTTTTCCAAATAACTATACTGCCTACAGAAATGACCGGAGTTCGTTAGGCGGAGGTGTATTTACCCTAGTGAAGGACAACCTGGTATCTAGCGAGGAAATCAGCCTAATTACAAACTGCGAACTGGAATGGGTAAAGGTAAAGTTGCCACGGAATAAAGACCTCTACATTGGCAACTTCTATATGCCACACAGAAACACCAGAGATATGGAAGAACTCGACAAATCACTCCAGATGCTCTTCAACAAACCCAACTCCAAAAGTGCTGTATTGGTGGGCGACTTCAACTGCCCGGACATAGACTGGCAGAGGCTTCAAGTAAACACCAAGGCCCCTGAACACTCCATCCAACAATCACTGATAGACATAACATCATCGTATCTCACTCAAGTCCATGAGTCAACAACGAGAGAACAAAACATCCTGGATTTAGTATTCACAACAAACCCAACACTTACCAAATCCTCAGTCAGTATACCGGGTATCTCAGACCATGACGCCATCGTAACAGACATGGATATACGTCCAACATACAACACCGGACAGAGAAGGAAGATCTATAAGTACAGAGATGCCAACTGGGAACACCTCAAATCTGACTGCAACAGGATCTCACAAAGCACCAAATCACTGATAGACGATCAGGTATCAGTAGATGAAGCATGGGAACACTTCAAGATGGGTATCACCAACAGTATGAACAAGAACATACCAACCAAGCTGTCGAGTACTCGCACTTCACTCCCATGGATGAACCGCAACATCAAGAAACTACTCCGACACAAACAACGACTGTATAAGCAGGCAAAGAAAACCAACACCTGGACAAACTACAAGACCTGCCAACGTGAAGTTAAGCGTCAACTCAGGAAAGCTGAGTACAACTACATAAATAACATCATTGAAGAAGGCCTAAAATCCAACAACACCAAACCCTTCTGGCGCTTCATAAAATCAAGGAAACAGGACAACATTGGAGTATCACCACTCAAAGAAAAGGGAATCCTTACCAGCGACAGCCTGCACAAAGCAACCATCCTACTGAACCAATTCCAGTCTGTCTTCACCAAAGAAAAC
>SAYR01018929.1:0-10185 GCA_004382745.1 Argopecten irradians irradians | reverse complement strand
GATAATAAAAGCTCATTTTAACAGGCAACACATATTAACGTAAGAGAGTCAATGAGACGTGACAGTGTATTAGTCATATGAGACGTGAATAGTGTATTAGTCAATGAGACGTGATTTTATGTGTAAGTCAATGGACGTGACAGTGTATTTAGTTAATGAGACGTTGACAGTGGATTAGTCAATGAGACGTGCCAGTGTTTTAGTCAATGAGACGTACAGTGTATTGGTCATTGAGACGTGACAGTGTTTTAGTCCAATGAGACGTGACATTATTGGTCAATGAGACGTGACATTGTATTATCAATGGAAGACGTGACAGCTGTATTGGTCCAATGAGACGTGACAGGTTTTAGTCAATTGAGACGTACGTGTATAGTCAATGAGATGTGGACAGAATGTATTAGTCAATGAGATGTGACAGGTATTAGTCAATGAGACGTGACAGTGTATTAGTCAATGGAAAAATTTTAGAAAAATCCACTAAAGATGTCTTAATATAGTGAACAATGTACATGCTTTATTAAGAAATATTTTTGATATATTGCAAGTTATTTACATTACTTTTGTATTTTCTAGGGTACCTGGATGGGCAATTGTAATTAATGGTATATTAGTATAGTCTTGGAGGAGTAGGAGGAGGAGGCCACTTTTCTAATACTGCTTCTGTTGCAGCCAGCTGGGCGTTTTAACATGAACATTGAAAACATGTCGTTAAAAGCTTACTGGTATGTGTTCTTTCCAACTTACGAAATAAACGTAAAGTTTAGAAAATGACCCGGTATCAACAACTTGACATCTGCTAACAGTCGTTGTTCTAAGCTAACGGAACCAATACAGATTAACAGTATTTCTCAGTTAAGACATGTTTCTTATTATGTATTAAATAAATAATATTTTTTGAAAGGAAAACAAGTCATTAGCATATTGCGCATTCATAGAACTAACTTTTTAAGTTAATATATGTGTCTATTTATTTTTCATTATAGCTTGTTGATGTGTTGCACGTGCAGGCGATGAAGACTATAAATCAATTTGTCGATATAATTCTTATTTCTCTTTCGCGATGCTATATGGACGTCATCATCCTTTATATATTGTTATCAGATTCTCCATTGTCGTTTCATCCAGTATTATATCTATCAGTTACTGAAAAGTTGTGCCTTGAGGTTGCGTTATCACCATACTTGATCAGAATGCGTTTTTGCTAACTGTTTCATTTTCGTCATAAGTGATGGAGACGCACACTTTGCATACCACCTCGTCCTTGCTACTGACATTTTGACATGTGAACCTTATATTCAGTTTTTCATTTGCTTGCCTGAATCGAATTAAATGATTTCCTGTTTTATTATGAAACTCTAGCTGTAAAATTATTGTTATTCTAACAAAATATCACATCACTTACTTTTAATGTATTAATTCGTACGATTGTGATTTCTCATGCCAAAGTTATAAACAGTTTTTCTGAAACAATCTTAAATGCCTATTAGGCAATCTTTAAATTGTAGCAAGTGTTAGTCCAAGGAATCTAAATCATGGATTTATTTTTTCCGAAATTGTCTGTAGGCCCCACGGTTGATTGCACTCTCGCTATACTGCGTAAGATATGCAATCAATTATGGATCCACCCTGTGAATGCTTTAATACAACAGCCCATCATAAGTAATAGAAACTTTATTGGCAATATTAGGAGAGCAATGCGGATTAAATTTTTATGCGTTTCCTCCTCCGGAATAGTTGCAAGCCAAGCTCAGACCATTCTAAGTGATAACAGCGTAAAAACCATGTATTTCATTCGCAGTTTGTTAGGAGAAAATGGTATTGCAAACTGGATACCACAATACCTTCTACATAAGGAAATCTGGAGAATGTATATTGAATCAGATACCCAATCCAAAACAAATATATAGTTGTTAGAAGCCTTTACATGCGTAAATATTTGAGATGAAAATTAATGATTGTTCAAACTACATTATACACAAGATTACTGTGTGAAACAACATACATTGATGTATATCAATTTTCAGTTGTTGTAACAAAATTCTTGCTTTTTCAAATTTCAAATGATCAAAATTAACTCAATGAATTACGATGCAGATGGGTCTCAAAAACATAACATGTACATAAATGCTAAATAACTGAGAGCACTATTATTATAAGACTTAATCAATATAAATAATATTATAAACTGCATAAGAAGACAGAGGTTGACCAACGCTCTTAGAATGAAATTTAAAAATAGCTGGATACTTAAAAGTGGCAGCCAAAAAAAAAATTGTTGTATACGATTTAACTTTACAAAATCTTTTACCAGGTTTTTGTTGCTTCAAGTGAAACAACCGCCCAAATAAGATTTGTTTATTATTCTTTTGCTATTACATTTTCTTTTCCTTTACTGCTGGCTTTTCAATATTTAACCGATGTACCTTATATTTTTGTACTTGGAAGCTGTAGGTGACCTTAAAATTCACGCAATTTTGGGTAAAGAGCTAACGACATTGTCCTTAGAAAGTCTGCGTGTGTGATATAGGTTTTTGTTTCTCCTTCTTTACGCTATTTTTCAGCTTTAACAATCTGAGGCAATTCTGAACTTGTGATAATTCCATCCAAAAATTTAGAAATAATTTACAGTTTACAATATAAAAATTTCGTTTCGTATTTATTCTATACATACTACTTATTCACTTGTGTGATCAAATAAAGATATTTCATTCACCGAACAGTATGTTTTTATAATTTGTTTTATAAACATTTCCCCATACTGTTACTTGAATCTTCACGCGAAATAAAGTTTTGTTTATTTTAGTTCAAACTCAATAAGTGTTATGCGAAAAAAATATGGTCAAGTTCATAATGATGGGTTACTCGCGTGTTCATGCTTAATTTCCATTTTCTCGTAAATATAATTTTAGTTAGTTATATTCGGTTCCATATACTGTGGGTTACGTTAGTATTCGTATTTCGTAAAACTCGATGGCGTAAAGGAAACGACCACTTAACGAAAAATACACCCTTCGAAATGCGCCATCGCGGCATTAGAAGATTGAGGCCTGCGCAGAATGTTGACACGGACTACCGGTTGGCGTTTTAATGGTTCATTTCAAAGTATTTTTCTGACAGGTAAGTATTCATAGATAAAAATAATCATAAATTTGGAAATCCAGATTTGAAAGGAGGATATCACTTTTGAATCCATTTTATGGCCCACTCCAGTGATCAACAAATACTTTGATGAGTATACCTGAGGGTCAGCTGCATATTGCATGTTCTTCAGAGTGATTTTTCTGAGTCGTGGTAAATTTATAGTGGGTAAAATGTTAACGGTAAATGAGTTGTTTTCCATTGTTTAAGTTTTTTTTTTTTCCTTTAAATATTAATTAGTTTTAATTGAGTTGAAATAATGCCTGTTTTCAGTTTTTGCCTGCAAAGCATGAAATTTGTGTTATTCAATTCAGAGACACAGATGAAAAGTTGAAGAGGTACAATGTAGTCACCAGTGACGCTTATTCAGAATTGGTTCTATTTTAACATAAAACGTTATTTATTTTGCGGAAAACCTTCGCATCTACAACGATTTGATAGCTTTGACAATGCACTTTTAGTACGTGTATGTGAATTCATTTACAATGAGCTGGATAAGATTATTACAATAATGGTTAACTAGGAGGGTTTATAAGGGTAACAGTTGGTCATATTCAATTATTAGCTATCTGTTGACTAAGTATTTGCTAGGTTTTCAATGTTTAAAGCGTGCTTTAATCTCAATTACTAGAGATCATGCAGCTGTTTTAATAATACATTATATGACTATAATACTGTGGTCTATGTAAAAGCATTTATTTGGTTGGTCTAAAGATTGATCACTTTCGTGGAATTATATCGACTAATTACAAATAGAAAATGTTGCTTGACATTGATTTATTGCTACTACTGGGTCGCGACCAGTTACCGTGATTTTTTCAAGGTTTTTTAAGGATTTTGTCAAAACTAACGCACAGAAGGCGTTGAAAATCGACATGAATTCTCTTAAGTCCTAGATACTTCAGTAACAATAGTCGTTGTTTAATTTTGATGATATGTTTTTTGACCATTTATTTTTATCGCTAATTGGTACAGTTAACGATACCAACAGTAGCAGTTACCGTGATTTCAAAATATTTAAAGGAAATGCCCTTTTAAAAAACCTGTTTTATTGCACCAAACTTAGTTTGTGTTTCATTCAAAGCGACCAATATCTATTTGATATCTTTTAGTGGAATACTGTAATCATAATGTATTATTATTTTGGGATCCAGTGACTGATCGAAAGCATAACGGCAAAAAAAGGACTGTCTGAAGGTGTGTTCGATAGGTGACCAGGGAATTCTCTAAAACAGGATTCTAGCTCTGGGCAGGAGTAAAATAGACAAACATAGGTGTAGACGAACTAAAACTTACATACGTTCAATAAATACATGATAAGTTCATTTTGTTTTGAAAAAAAAATAAAACACAAACGTATGCACCAGGGTAAAACTACCTTCTCTTTTACGATTCTGCTATCCTTGATCGGGTAACTTTGTCGTTATATCTGCTTACCTTGACCTACTTTGTTGCGAGACGATTTTTGAAAAACTACTGACAAACAAAATAAACGATGATTTCATGACAGTTAAGGATTAATATGTCATGGTTTCAAGCTATCCCTCCGTTGTGATCGGGTGTTGCAAACTTTTGATTACAAAAGGAAAACGTAGGTTTGTTAGCAATATAGGTTGCAAATGAATATGTTTAGTTGCATGAACACTTGCATGGGCTATCGTATTTCAACATGTTCAAAAAAATCCAAAAATTTGTGCGGGAGATAAGTGCGAAGAAATCACGGTAAACTGGTACATCACTGGACGTCTGCGACCCAGTACAACTTATACAATAAAGTGAAAACGCAAAAGCCAAAAGGTTGGAAGGGAGTTTGCGGGAAATATAAATTAGGTGCAAATTATAAGGAACCCAGTTGCAGCAATTTGTTATCAAACTTAAAGATGTTGAAATGGAAACGATATCGCCTGTGGTTTCCCTATGGAAGCTTTGCCTCCTCGTAGTAAGTGTTACCTTAAATTTCTATAATGACCGTTTTCCTTTTCTAGTTTTCACATGGCAAGTGTCACATGATTTCGTAAAAAATTTAGGCCCTACCAACTTCGGTTATTGTTGTCTGAGACACTTTGGCTTTCATCCCCGCACCACAACATCCGTCCGCCGCATCTTTACGTCTTGGTCGTTTTAATGACGTCAATATAATGGTGACGTTTACAATTCATTCACGTTCAATTTCAGCCACTTTAGTAGTGAACGCTTCCCCGGACTATTGCAAAAAGTACTCATGTGTGAAGGCAGTCAGAATCCAGTATTACATGTCACGTGATGTATAATGAAATTCAAGATTGTTTGAGCATAAAATTGAAGATGAGCAATCTTTGAGGAGATATACTCATTAACATTTGATCTCATGAAATGTTTTCTATGTACTGAGCGCCGATGAAAAACGCAACCTTTTATTTTTCAATAAATTTTTTTTTGTTTCATATCAAGCAAATTAATAATGTCAAATTTTGAGCCTCCTTGACCTTTGTATACAATAATGATTCGCATGACCTGAATGCTCTTACAGTACCTGAACCGTTAAACGTTCCCGCCTAACGCAAACGCAAACGCAAAAAAATCCGTTCCGTTAGCTTAACGCTAACGATTGCTAACGGCTAACGATTAACGATTAACAATCAACGATTAACGCAATACCGGCTAACGATTAACCGGTTAAACGGCAAAAACGCAAAAACGATCGGCTAGCATACACCGGAATACCATTGTTATATTATCACGGAAACGGCTTTGACGGTAAATAAATTACGGATCTTGACGTTCTGAAATACAAACGAAAGTATAAGAAGTTTCTGTATACCATATGGACACGATGAGGTCAAAGACGACAGTACTCAATACGAAGTTTCCACTTTACAGGTACAAAATGTACGTTTACAAATGAATTACATGTGCAACTGTATGTAGAAAGAATGGATTATCTAAAGTGTCTCATTTACACGATATTTTAAGAAATAACAAATTCTTACAACATCTCTTTACTGATATAACATCAATGAAGTCAAACACGGACTGTATTCGATACGAAGTTTCCACTTTAACACGTACGTTTACAAATTACGTGTTGCAACCGTAATGTATTTAAGAGAGAATTGTATTATTGTTTTTAGTGTCATATTTATCCGAATATTTTTAAGAAATAATCAAATATTATTACAACCATCCTCTTTACGATAATAATGCACAATGAATCAAACACGACTGTATTCGATACGAAGTTTCCCCTGTTACAAGTACGTTTACAAATTACGTGTACAAATAGTATGTATTAAGAGAGAATTGTACTATTGTAAGTGTCATATTTACCGATATTTTAAGAATTACAAACAAATTGTAACAACACTTTATTGACAATTATAAACCGTCCACAAAGTCATGAATTTTAGTGAATAGCGATCAGGCGTATACCGGTACTTTAAATAGAATCATGGTATTGAAATGACGAAATAAAAGAGTTTCACAATAAACACATTTAAAACTCATTACATCAAATTTCCATTTATATGCTTGATTTCTATTATCGATACTTTTATTAACTCAACGATTCGTAATAAAAAGTTACATTTATAGTGTTTCTCGCATCAATTCACAAGTTTAAATTTGTTTTATTTTCAGATGGTCGAAAGGCTCTTCCGCTTACCATGGAAAATGTATTCTCGGAATATTTTTTTTCATAACGGGAATATATATTACTATTGTGTGCATCATGATCATATATATACAGTATATATGTACATAAGAGCATTATTGCTTACAATTGACTAGGTATCGATTTTAGGGTCGCAACATGCTACATTTACAAATTTACAAATGTTTTACGTATATACGTACAAGATTGAACATTTGAATCGCTGTTTCGTCATTTGCAGTTCTCTCTCATTTTATAGTTCATGCATATAATAAAAGATTATAAAGAATGAAAATAATTTCACTTCAGTTATCTATATTCAAATTAAGTCAATTATGCCATAATCATTGACGATAACAACGGTGAAGATAGTGGATGCATATGCATACATGTACATTTGTAGTATACATGTACATGTACACCGAAGATTACTTTTACGTAGAAAAATTGTATTTATAACCGGTTTAAGAAATAGTGTTATTTGATCACATTTCACATCAAGCAACTCTGCAATCACCGTTACAAATTTCCAAATATTTATTCGTACAATGTATAAGTGTAATAAGCTAAAGCAATATGTAAACATCAAAACTTTGTAAAATACGACAGTACGTGAAATGTACTGTCACATTGTACGGGGCACAGGTAAGTTGGGTATAAAGTTAATCTCCCTCCCAACAAGGACGTATATGAGACTTATAAATCCTTGCTCCCAAGAAGGTGTCAATTACAGGTGAACTCCGCCCGTGGCCAGCGACAGGGGGTCGACACAAGGTAACACCTGTCGTGACCTAAATACATGTACAGGTCAGCAGGTAAAATACCCGTGCGCGTCACGCTGGGAATTGAAGAGATTCCAGGTACAAATAACAACGAGCACATGTGAGAAGATGACTGTTCGAATTTTTATTGATATAATCCGTGTCTGAGTTTAACACGCGTACAGTACATGTACGTGTGAAGGCTTACAAATGTAACGTACCTTGCACAGTTCGAGTAGTTATACTCGTACATTACGAACATTATTGTATGTGAAGAAATGCAAACGTTTACATCTTTTATTCATTTTCCATTTTTCATATAAATTACGAGTACTTATTAATTGCGTTTAAATAATATGTGACATTGTTAGATGCCAAATCTCACCTCTTCCCGTGTTCAAACTCCTCACGTTAAGAATATTAAACTTCACGAATTTATTTACAAATCCCCGAGTCTTTTCTTGTGTTCTTCGCACATTGATAATATTTAACATAACCAAGAACAATATTATGCAGCGTGTCTGTAATAACGTTTTTATATTTTTATTATCTGTTTTAGCTATTTTCTTGTATAATCTTTCAGTTGTTCGTGGATTTTTTCTAAAATAATTGCTTTTGACATTAATGTTCTGTAAAACAGTTTCGTTAATATTTGAATTGTTTTCGCAGAAATAATAATAAACAGCTAGAAAATATATGAATATATGTTTCTGATAATAATATATAAAAAGGGAAAATCACATTAAGTTTGATAATTAATACATTTAATTATTTCTGTAAATTGACTGAATGATTTAAATACGAAGTATTTCAGAACGTTTTTACGGATCGGAGCGCCATGTATACGATCTTGTTACTGTACATATTTTTTATTTCAACCACATCTAACAAAATATATATACAACCAAAAGCGATATAAAATTGCAATACAATACACTTTTATTGTTATTTCATAGATGTTATAATGATCGCTTCTACACGAAGCGGTAAACGTAATATCTTAGGAGAAAAGTAATGAACATTAAATCCGGATCGTCCAAAGCGGTCTCACCGGCAATTTGGTTCTATTTTAGTGGTTAACGTTAGCGGAAGTGGATCCTGCTTAACGATTAACCGCAAACGATTTCTAACGCAAACGATTATAAACGCAACTAACGATTAACGATTGCTAACGCAAACGATAACGATTAACGATAAACGATTGCTAACGCTAACGATTGCTAACGGAAATAACGCAAACGCAAACGAAACGCAAATTTGGGAACGTTAAACGGTTCAGATACTGTAGGTCGTGAAACGGTCGATTATTGAAAAAGTACCTATCTGCACGTGCACTCGGTATCAATGCGCGCTTGGTCTACCCATTACACGTGTACAGTCTTTGTGGATAGGAAGACTGTTTTCCACATTCAGATTTTGAAAACGCCGTTTAGTTTGGAAACGATGCCACGACTTACGGATACCAAGCGTCACGAAGTAAGGGGTATGTTGGCAGGCAGACTTTCACGGCGTAAAATTGCGCGTAGAATTGGATGTGCGCCTTCTACTATTGTGAGGCTTCATCAGCGGTACGTTCAAACGGGTTCTCTGAATGATAGACCGCGCCCTTGGAGGCAACGCGTAACGTCGGATCGACAGGACCGTTACATCCGGGTCACCCATCTCCGTGACCGCTTCCAAATTGCCTCCCAAACGGCCAGAACAACGACAGGTATCAATGGAAGACGAGTTTCGGTTTCTACTGTCCGCCGACGTTTGCGTAACGCCGGTTTGAAAGCCTGTAGACTCTTCCGTGGGAACACGTTGACATAACGTCGACGTCAAAATCACCTGACGTGGACCCGGAGGCATCGACGTTGGCCGTGCGTCAATGGAGACGCGTACTGTTCACGGATGAATCCCGCTTCCATCTCCGTAATAGTGACGGTAGAATTCGCGTGTGGAGACGACGAGGAGAGCGTTAAGTCGATCCGTGCGTCCGCGAATGTGACCGTTGGGGTGGTGACAATATCATTGTGTGGGGGAGGGATATCTTTCGACCGCGGGGCGCCCTTTGTTATCGTGGACGGAAATCTGACTGCACGGCGTTACATCGACGACGTCCTACAAACTACCGTTGTACCGTTCTTTCGTAATCATCCCGACGTCGACATTCTACAGCAAGACAATGCTCGTGCGCACTCACCAAGGTTGACCACAGACTTCCTCAATCAAAAGATCATTCAAACACTGCCCTGGCCTGCCTTCTCCCCTGACCTCCGATTGAATACTTGTGGAACCAGTTAGGTCAAGCAGTGAAACTACGTCAGCCACAACCGCAAAATCGACGTGAACTTGAAATTGCCCTTTAGGAGGAGTGGAGGAACATTCAGCCACTTAGAATTCAGCGTCTGGTTCGGTCCATGCCACGTAGGTGTCGTGCTTGTGTGGCGGCAAATGGTGGCCACATCAGATTATGAAAGTATGAAAATGATTTTTTGGGGGGTAGCGTTGAAACGTTTGTCTCATCCCCATTCATGGGCAATCTTTGACTAACTCACTGGTAGGAAACGACTCTCGAAATGTATGACTTTGTAATAAAATAAAGATTTTTTGTCAGTAAAATATTTATTACCATTAAAGTTTATAAAATTTGCATATTGTAACAGTGTTGTG